>JAJOOS010006768.1:0-43616 GCA_029582725.1 Solanum chiquidenum
TCAGAAGTGCAAATAGTTATATAAATTATATTATACAAATTCTGAATTATACAAAAGTTATACAAATTATATTATACAAATTCCGAATTATACAAATGGGTGAATTATACAAAACTAAAAAGTTGAGTTGTATAATTATAGCTAAAAGTAAGCTGCGAATTGTAATTAAGGTAAACTATAGCTATATTAAGTAATTAACTAGTATATGTTTGCTTATACGCGTAATTTTCCCTAATTTAATTAACTAATTTGAAGAAAATATTATCCTATCTAAATAGTTTTTAAAATAAATTTTATTTTTTATAGTTTCAATTTAGAACTATAACAATTATTTCAAACAAAATATTTTTGTTTAGAAAAATTTACCCATACACGTAAATTAATTTTAATAAACATAATTAATCTTTAAATAATGCATATCATCTGGAGATCCAGGGACGTACAGTTTTTTTTCCTTCTTTAAATTTTTACTTTTTGAATTTAATTAATAGCCTCCAAACAAAGAGAGTCATAAGTGTTATAAACATATTTGTATTATAGTGAATGTCTATTATGTGGAGTCCTTTTAGGGTGTAGTTAGGAATCCTACTTGGGGACCAAGTTAGGTTTCCCCTATAAATAAAGGGGTTATCCTTCATTGTAAATCAAATCTGTGGATCCCAAAATATCATTCAAGAAGAATAAGAAGTCTTCTCTCCTCTCCCTACTTTCTTCTAAATATTTTATATAGTTTCATAACACGTTATCAGCACGAAATTCTAACCAAGTGAGTGATTGAGAAATAATGAAATTTGTATGCTACTTGTTCAAAGAATGAAATTGAGGTATGTATGTAATGTGTAATCAATTGTGCTATAGCACTCCTATTAGTTAAATTACATTATTTTATGTTTTGCTATACTGTAAAGAACAAATACACCAACCCACGAAAAAAGTAGAAATCTAGTACAGGTTATGTATTTAGGTTTGTAATACTTTTCAATTGTTATTTAATTTATCTTTACCTTGTAGCTACTTATATTCAATTTCACAATATGGTGACGGTAAAGTAGTATAAATCTTATACTTCTTAATTTTGATTTAATATATATTATCATTACTTACAAGTAACGAAGACTTGCAAAGTGAAAAAATTATTAAAGTCCTATCGGACCAAGAGGATAAGAAGATGGATTCATATCCAATCGCATCAAGAGGTTAAGACATTAGGTTCAAATCTTGCTGCACCGTGATAAAATATGTTAGATTCATGTCCCATCTATTTATGGAATAAGGCATCTTTATATAGATGAATTTGAGTCTCAGTGCACCATATTGATGATATAATGATGACTAAGGCAAAATAATGAGTTTTTGATAAAAATTAGTCATGAAATATATCTCGTTGAAGCAGATCCATTCCTTAAAGTGAATGTGATAATTGTGCATATTATATCTGAAAGAAGACAAGTGATTGAATAATGCACATGAATATGGAATGAGGTACTAAAGCTATCATAAGATGATATGCTCAGATGATTGTGTTCCATTCATAAAGAATGAGACCTTTTGATAAATGTTAATACATACAGATCCATTCTCTGAAGTGAATGAAATGTATGGCCATTGCCCACCATGCTAGGCGTGGAAAAAGTCCCGACCCTTGGTAGTGGACGTGGTATCAACAAGAATGTCTCTAGGGAGACATGTTTCATTGAAAATATTCTCTACTTTATGTTCTGATTTGTATTGAACAAGAATTAGTGGAATTGAGGCACATTCTATAGTAAATAAGAAGTTTACTAATTTCAGTACTTTAGTACTTTGGCATGATCGTCTAGGACATCATAGATCTATAATGATGAGATGAATTATAGAACACTAAAATGGACATCCATTAAAGAACCTAAAAACTCTTTTAAATGGTGAATTTTCTTGTACTGTTTGTTATCAAGGCAAGTTGATCGTGAGACCATCATCAATGAAAGTTGAGATTGAATCCCATGCGTTCTTGGAAAGTATACTTGGGGATATTTGTGGACCTATTCACTCACCTAGTGAGTTGTTTAGATACTTCATGGTCCTAATAGATGATCCTTCTATATGGTCTCAAATGTGCCTATTGTTATCTCACAACTTGGGGTTTGCAAAATTATTGGCACAAATAATATGATTACTGACACAGTTTTATGATAATCAGATTAAGTCAATTCGCCTTGATAATAATGTAGAGTTTTCATCCCAAGCATTTAATGATTAATGTTTATCGATTGGGATTGAATAAACTCAACACTAAAGTGAATGTGATAGTGTAAAATAAATCTTATCAATACGGATATGCATTTTATCGTGATGGGATCACGACTAACCCTTAGAAGAGGTAGAGTGATTGATAAGAAATAAATATAAAATTCTCCCGGAGTAATATAATTGAAATTTACTAAAGAAAAAAAGGCACATGACATAGTGAATTTGGAGTTTACTAGTACTAATAATTTTATTAGTTGGCATGAATAATTTGGTCATCTCAAAGATGTGCATACTGAGTAATGGACATACATTTAAAAACTAGAAGATTCTTCCAGAATTCTTTGGTTGCTTGTTCTCATGACAAGTTGATTGGATTAACTAATGTTGGGACTAAATCCCTAAATTCTAAAAAGTATAAAAGGTTAATATGGGCTCATTCACCTATCATTTTATATGATAAAGAGATGAATTTATAAGATAATCACATGAGCGTTTGTTGTCAATCTGTAGTTTGACATTCGAAAACTTGTGTGTGCAAGATAATTGAGTTTAGAGCATAACTTTCAGAATATGAAATCAAGACAATTCATCTTGATAATATTGATAAATATTCAAGTTTATGTGACATTCAATGCCTCAGATAAATAGTCAAGCATTGCTTATGAGAACAAAGTTTCATGGTCTGAAATTTAATGTATTACATACTAAAGTAGTTGTATGCATCATACCAATAAATTATGATCAATTTTTATTTCAATTGGCTTATGGTCAGGGACCAAATATTTTTCATATGATAATTTTTTATGTGCATTATATGATTAATGAATGTACTATGATGCACAAAGATTAATTCTCCAAAATAGATTGAGATATATGTTAGTTTGTCTAACATAAGAGGGAGATAAGAAGCAACACAAGAGTTGTAAATTCTCCTATTGAATATTTTTAAAGGATAGAGTCTACGATATGCATGAAGTATGATAGACTAATCGAATCTAAGTAAAATAATCCTTGAAAAAGGGGGAGGATCAAAGAATCAAAATGATCATAATAAGGAGACGATGTGCTCTTGGTGGAGAGCTTACGACATAACACTTCACGAAACCTCATGAAAGGGGTACGTACATGAAAATAATGAAGTGATGAGATATCCATAAGTTATGTCGTACTGTGAATCATACAAAATGATATATCGTTGACGATATCTTTGATACAATAGTGCACAAATTTGTAAAAGATTATGATAATATAAATTCTACGACTATTAAAGCATGTTGGTGTAGAAATAATTATCAAGTGAAAAGTGGAATAATGCATATTGGTAAGCGTAAAGCTTATTTGACTTGCAATCTAGGCACTAGAAGATGTCATACATTTAATATTGAATGTTGTCACTTGACAAAATTGATATGAAAATATCTGATAGATTCAAAATGCATAAAGCATATACAAGTATTATTATGCAAGTTGATGACTTGAATTGAAACTCTTGAAGAGTTTTCAAAAAGCATTAGATTATTTGCTTAAAGAAGTTAAAATGAGGAACTTGCAGAATTATTTGGCCCTGAAAGGAAAATTTATGAAAGGAGAAAGTCTCTACCAACTACAACTTTCAAGAAGATGATGCACAAGCTTGGAAAACGAAAATTCAAGTCTCTGGATTGATGTTCTCATTAGGGGGAGTTAATACGTGATGTACTCTTTTTTCTTCCCAAAGTTTTGTCCCATTGGGTTTTCTTTGTAAGGTTTTTAGTGAGGCATACATAATGCGTATTATTAGATATGTGTATTTTTTTTCCTTCACAAAAAATTTTTCCACTGGGTTTTATCTAGTAAGGTTTTAACGAGGCACATAATCTATCGACATTAAGGGGGAGTTGTCACGCCCCGAGCCTACACCCTGGGCGGGACTGATACTCGAAGAACATCGCTGGTCCCAAGCGAACCCTTGGCCTGGCTGTCTGAACTCAGCGGAAGAATTACTCAACATAATAAGTTTAAACCATAACTTAAAGAAATAACATCTTAGCCAAAATGGCAACTTAGTCTTTAAACAACATCTGAATGAATAATGTAAAGACTACTGAACTACTAACTGTCTAACTATTTAACTGTATATAAAACCTCTAAAACAACTGAGATGGATGTTGGGACAAACTCCACAACATCCTAATGAACTAAACTAGAAAGCAAATAAAAGAGTCCTCCGGAATGCAATGAGGCTCAACACTGACTACGAGTTGCTCAACTGGATCAACGAGGCGCTGGGTGCTGATCCTAGTTACCTAAATCTGCATCATAAGATGATGCAGGCCAACTGGAATCGGTACATTGAATGTACGAGTATGCGAGTTGGAATGCTAAACAACATAGGCTAGAAAAGGGATCTGAAAGAAACTGAAGAACTTACCTGGCTCAACTCAACTCACCCTGACTGACTCATTTCAATATAAAGCAATTTAAAACAAGTGCAATATAAAGAAAAGCTGTTTAAAAACATGTTATAACTCTGTGTGTATGCAAAGATACAATAAATCTGAGATATATATAGAAATACAAATGAACTGATGTATATAAAAATACAATAACTACTGTGGGAGTTTCTCTAACCGACAACCATCACATAAGAGCTATAGTGATGATACAGCGATCAACCTCACGCTGCCAGAGCATCCTATACCCGACCAAAGGTATAGAACCTGAACTGCCTAACAGATCCATTAGTCTAATTTGAAAAGGATTCATCTAAAAAGTATGAACCTCTTCTACCCATGATGGCTACATGGTTCTATGGAGGTTGTGGGTTCTTTGAACGCTCCCTCAATTCGGTGCTCAATACTACTCCCAAAAAAGTACTGGCTCTTATGTTTTTTTTAAAACATATTTCTTTCTGCTGATTTGAGATAATTACTCAAAAACTTAGCTCAAAGTCTATCTTGGAAATCTCAGTTTCCTCTCTTGCTTCATTTAGAAAGCGATTACTCTTTTCTGAAAACTAGCCCGAAGGCTCTTTGGAAATCTCAGTTTCCAATCTTGTTTAAATGTGAACATTTCTTTAAAACTTCTTTGGGAATACATAGTCTCCATATATATCTTTGAAGAAAAGAACTTCAAAACCATAGCTTTACTCTTTGCTTAACTTCAAAAACTTAGGACTTAAAACGACGTTTAAACATTGTTAAAGACCCTTGAAAACTTTAAGAAACTTTGCTTTGACTTGCTTCTTAACTTCTAGACTTGACTCTTAACTTCTTTGACTTTGAACTTAACTTTCCTTGAATTGAATTATGGATTCAAGGTTATGATTCATGTTTATGGATGATTTCTAGATGTTTAGAAGTAACTTAGAGTAGTTAGTATCAATGGAAAGTGTTGGGACACTTTAGAATAACTTAAATAGGCTAAACGATGAAAACAGGCGAAAAACGCCGATTCGGGCGCGTTCCTGGCGCGCCGCACCAGGCCCCAACTTACTGGGGTTCGTTTTTGGCGCACTGCTGGCGCTATAGGGGCTCTTCGCCCCAGCCTCCCTTCAGGTAAAATTCAGACGGACTCTCTAACTCATTTTCTGACTCTAAATCGTTCTAACTCGATTCTTCTTCTCAAATTCACTTCAGATTTATATGCCCAAACTATAATTACAAGAATATAACTCAAATAACTCCAGAAAACAACAACCTAATCATCAAGAATTCCAAAGAGACCAACTCATGCTCAAGAACGAAAGTAATTCAAGAACCACATTCAAGAACATTTAATATTCAATCTCTTTTAGATGAAATCGCTGAATCAAACATGCTTGGCATGTGGGTGAACAAATCCAACATTGAGATAGACTCACATACCTTGTAGGGATCACCCCCGACGAATTCCACAAGCTAAACTCGACGATCTCCTTGTTTCTCCTCCTCTTCTCCCCTCTTCTTTTCTCTTCTCTAAAACCCTAACTCTTTTCCAAAAGCGTAAAACTGACCAAGTTAAGTTTAGACCCTTAATTAATTCACTAAAATGAATTAAAATAAAAGGGTAAGGAAAAGACCAAACTACCCTTCAAAAATCCGGATT
Organism: Solanum chiquidenum; assembly: GCA_029582725.1. Taxonomy (NCBI): domain Eukaryota; kingdom Viridiplantae; phylum Streptophyta; class Magnoliopsida; order Solanales; family Solanaceae; genus Solanum; species Solanum chiquidenum. Next base: position 6,295 of record JAJOOS010006768.1, read on the forward strand.
TGGACTTTCCTTAAACCAACAGTCCAACTTCCAAAGGGTATAACTCACTCATCCGAACTCAGAATCGCGCAAACTTGGAGGCATTGGAAAGATAATTCCAAGATCTTTCCTACCATTTCCATAACTACACCTAAATCATCTTGAGATAGTATTTATGATCGTTTGAAAATGACCAAAACTCACTTTCTTAACTTAGACAAAAATTTCCAGATTTCCACATGCTTTCCAAAAATGATAAATTTCAGATTTTAAATTCTTTCTAGTCGTTTCTAGGTGCGAGATATTACAATATCTCCCCCTTGGGAACATTCATCCTCGAATGAGCTTTATTTCACTAAGCTAAGGGTAGTAACATCAAGTTCAACACTCAACAAGCAAAAACCAAGTAACAACATGCATACTTGTAATTTAGCTAGTACTAAAAAGAGAATTAGTACCTTGATCTGCATTTTCTTCGGGTTCAAAGTGATGTGGATATCTCTTCTTCATATCCTCTTCAGCTTCCCAAGTAGTTTCTTCAACAAATTGGTTCCTCCAAAGGACTTTGACTGATGCGACTTTCTTTGTTGTCAACTTGCGAACTTGGCGATCTAAAATCTGAACCGGAATCTCCTCATAAGATGAGTTATCCTTAACGCCAACATTTTCAGTTGGTATGATCAATGAAGGATCTCTCATGCACTTCTTCAACATGGAGATGTGAAACACCGGATGAACTGTTGCTAACTCTTGAGGTAGCTCTAACTCATAAGTTACATTGTCAATTCTCTTGACTATGCGATAAGGTCCAATATACCGGGGACTAAATTTCCCCTTCTTACCAAACCTCATAACACCCTTCATGGGTGAAACCTTCAAATACACCCAATCATCTACTTCGAAATCTAGTGGCCTTCTCCTAACATCTGTGTAGGATTTTTGACGACTCTGTGTCGTTTTTACCCTCTCTTGAATCACCTTCACCTTTTCCATAGCTTGGTGAACCAATCTGGTCATATCAAATCTGCTTCACCGACTTCAAACCATCCAATAGGAGATCTGCATCTTCTCCCATAAAGAGCTTCATAAGGAGCCATTTGGATGCTAGCGTGAAAACTATTTTTGTAAGCAAACTCAATGAGAGGTAGGTGATCATCCCAATTTCCTTTTAAATCAATCACGCACGCCCTCAACATATCTTCTAATGCATGAATAGTACGCTCTGCTTGCCCATCAGTCTGAGGATGAAAGGCAGTACTTAAGTTCACTTGTGAACCCAAGCCTTTCTGAAAAGATTTCCAAAACTGTGCAGTAAATTGTGCACCTCTATCTAAAATAATGGAGATTGGGACTCTATGAAGTCTTACCACCTCCTGAATATATAACCTGGCATAATCTTCTGCTGAATGAGTGATCTTTACCGGCAAAAAGTGGGTTGATTTTGTCATTCTGTCAACAATCACCCAAATAGAATCATGTTGCCTGCGAGATCTTGGCAAACCTGTCATGAAATCCATATTAATATTCTCCCACTTCCATTCCGGAAGTTCTATATTCTGAGCCAAACCACCGGGCCTTTGGTGTTCAACTTTCACTTGCTGGCAATTCGGACATTTGACAACAAATTCTGCAATATCCTTCTTCATACCATTCCACCAATATACCTCTCTCAAATCACGATACATTTTGGTGGAACCTGGATGGATGGAATATCTGGAGCTAAGAGCTTCCTCCATGATCCTCTTTTGGAGTTCATCCATCATTGGTACACACAATCTACCTTGGTATTTTAACACACCATCTCCCCCTTGTTCGAAAGCTAATACTCTCTGCTTTTGAACATTTGCCTTCAAGTTAAGAAAAATGGGGTCTTGGTCCTGCTTTTCCTTCACCTCTGACACTAGTGATGATTCAGCCCCGTTCGTGACCACTATTCCTCCTTCTGTGGAATCCATAAGTCTGACTCCCTGGCGTGCAAGTCTATGCACATCTTTGGCTAACTCCCTCTTTCGTTCCTCAACATGGGTGGTACTACCCATAGATAACCTGCTTAAAGCATCAGCAACCACATTAGCATTACCTGAGTGGTAAAGAATACTCATGTCATAATCCTTGAGTAATTCCAACCACCTCCTATGTCTGAGATTGAGCTCTTTCTGAGTGAATACATATTGCAAGCTCTTATGATCAGTGAATATATCAACATGAACACCATACAAGTAGTGTCGCCAAATCTTCAAGGCGAAAACTACAGCAGCCAACTCTAAGTCATGGGTTGGATAATTCTTCTCATGAACCTTCAACTGTCTGGAGGCATAATATATCACCTTGCCATTCTGCATTAACACACAACCCAAACCAACTCTGGATGCATCACAATACACCACAAAACCCTGAGTACCTTCTGGTAAGATCAAAACTGGGGCAGTAGTCAACCTCTTTTTCAACTCCTGAAAGCTTTTCTCACAAGCTTCAGACGATTGAAATTTCACTGTCTTCTGAGTCAACTTGGTCAAAGGAAATGAAATAGACGAGAATCCCTCTACAAACCTTCTATAGTAACCAGCTAAGCCCAAGAAACTCCTAATATCAGTTGGAGATATGGGTCTATGCCAATTCTACACTGCCTCAATTTTCTGAGTATCAACTTTAATTCCCTCTCCAGACACAATATGGCCTAAGAATGCCACAGACTCAAGGCAAAATTCACACTTAGAGAATTTAGCATATAACTCCTTATCTTTCAAAGTCTGAAGAACTGTTCTGAGATTACTAGCATGATCTTCTTCATTCCTTTAATAGATTAGTATGTCATCAATGAAGACGATAACAAACATATCTAAATAAGGTTTGAAGACTCTATTCATAAGGTCCATGAACGTTGCTGGTGCATTGGTCAAACCAAAAGACATGACCAAGAACTCATAATGACCATATCTAGTCCTGAATGTTGTCTTTGGAATGTCACATTCCCTAACTTTCAACTGATAGTAACCTGATCTGAGGTCTATCTTAGAAAAACAAGAAGCACCCTAAAGGTGATCAAAAAGATCATCAATCCTTGGAAGAGGATACTTATTCTTGATGGTAACATTGTTCAACTGACGATAATCTATACACATCCTAAGGGAACCATCTTTCATTCTCACAAACAAGACTGGAGCGCCCCAAGGTGAGACACTTGGTTGAATAAAGCCCTTATCTAAAAGATCTTTCAACTGCTCTTTCAACTCTTTCAACTCAGCTGGTGCCATTCTGTATGGCGGAATAGAGATAGGACGAGTATTTGGAATAAGATCTATACCGAAGTCTATTTCTCTCTCAGGAGGGACTCCGGTAAGATCATCTGGAAAGACTTCTAGAAACTCTTTTACTACTGGAACTGACTGAATATGAGGTATCTTAGCACTTGAGTCATTAACTCGTACTAAGTGATAGACACACCTCTTAGAAACTAACTTCCTTGCCTTAAGGTACGAAATGAAACGACCCTTAGGCACTGCTGAACTGTTTTTCCACTCTAAGACTGGATCATTTGGAAACTGAAACTTGACTACTCGAGTTCTACAATCAACTGAGGCATAACAGGCATGAAGTCAGTCCATACCAAGAATGACATCAAAATCTACCATGTCTAACTCAATTAAATCAGCCATGGTACTCTTGTGATTGACGAAGATGGGACAATCACGATAGACCCTCTCTGCTAGAATAAACTCACCAACAGGTGTGGAAACACTGAATGGTTCACTAAGTTGCTCAGGAATAACATCAAAGTTCATAGCAACATAAGGAGTTACAAAAAACAAACTCGCTCCTGGGTCTAGCAAAGCATAAACAGTAAGGTCAAAGACTCGAATCATACCAGTAACAACATCTAGAGAGTTCTTTTGCTCTTGATGACTGGTGATTGCATAAAGACGATTTGTTCCTGTGCCAGTACCAGAAGTAGCTCCTCTAGGTGCAGCCTTGTCTAGTAGAGCAACTGAAGAAGAATGGGCTCTATTGCCCCCATTACCCTGTCTGTTCTTTGGACACTCTCGCATGAAATGTCCACTCTGACCACACTTGAAACAACCAATGGAGCCCTCACGACAAATACCTGAGTGGTTCCTACCACACTTGGCGCAGGCATGAGGCTTACTACCCCCTTGCGCCACACTACCCTGTGAATAGGTAAGTTTAACTCTGGAATTTTGAACATAGTACTCACTCTTGTTCTAAAGTGCAGGTACACTAGCAGATGATGGAGCAGTCCCCTTCTGTTTCTGTTGGAAAGACGACCGGTTTGCATTACTCTTCTGCTGCCCGGACTCATTCCCTGTCTTAGCTCTCTTGTTCTTGAACTCCTCTCTATCCCTCAGCTTCTCTTCCTCTACCTGCTACACATAGACCATCAACCTCGAGATGTCCATGTCCCCAATAAGCATTGCTGCTCGACCCTCCTTGCTTGACAGGCGACCCAAACCAGCAACAAACAAACTCATCCTACTCCTCATGTCCGCAACCATTTCAGGGGCATAGCGAGAAAGTTGGGTGAACTTCAACCCATACTCATGCACACTTAAATAATCCTGCTTTAGTGTAAGAAATTCACATACCTTAGCCTCTTTCAGTTCTCGGGGAAAGAATCGCCCCAAGAAGGCCTCCTCAAAACATGCTCAACTCGCAGGTGGTGCATTCTCAGCTCTACCCCCTTTCCACTGATCAAACTAGGTCCTAGCAACATTCTTCATCTGATATGCAGCTAGCTCCACTCTCGCAGTATCAACAACATGCATCAGATCGAACACCTTTTTCAGTTCCTCAATGAAATTTTCTGGGTCCTCTGCAGTGCTCGAACCAGTGAAACTTGAGGGATTCATCCTCAAGAACTCACGAATCCTTGAAGTGTTAGCCTCTTCTAGCCGAGCTCCTCTCTACTGCCCAACCTGATTGGTCACAACTTGGCTAAGCATCCTTATAGCCTCTCTAAACTCAGCATTAGAGACCTCTCCTTGCGGTTGCACTTCAAGTGCATTAGGTAACTCTTGCTCTTCAACATTCCTCCTAGCTGGATGACCTCTGACTGCTCTTCGTGGAGGCATGGTTATCTGAAAACACACGCAAGCATGAATTAGAGGGAAACTTTTTAGAGCTAAACTCTAACGCACGAAAAGAGTGTGAAAGAAGTGAGATAGTTCCTAAATATTGCAGCCTCATAATAACAGATGTGGCGCGCTTCACACCGATAACTAGGACCATATAGACACAGCTTCATAGACTCACTAGGACTCTTGAACTCTGTGCTCTGATACCAAGTTTGTCACACCCCGAGCCTACACCCTGGGCGGGAATGAAACTCAAAGACCATCGCTGGTCCCAAGCGAACCCTTGGCCTCGCTTTCTGAACTCAACGGAAGAATTACTTAACATAATAAGTTTAAACCATAACTTAAAGAAATAACATCTTAGCCAAAATGGCAACTGTCTTTAAACAACATCTAAATGAATAATGTAAAGACTGCTGAACTACTAACTGTCTAACTGTTTAACTATCTATGAAGCCTGTAAAATAACTGAGATGGATGTTGGGACAAACCCCACAACATCCTAACGAACTAAACTAGAAAGCAAATAAAAGAGTCCTCCGGAATGCAATGAGGCTCACCACTGACTCTGAGTTGCTCAACTGGATCAACGAGGTGCTGGGTGCTGATCCTGGCTACCTAAATCTGCATCATAAGACAATGCAGGACAACTGGCATCAGTACATTGAATGTACGAGTATGCGAGTTGGAATGCTAAACAACATAGGCTAGAAAAGGGATCTGAAAGAAACTGAAGAACTTACCTGGCTCAATTCAACTCAACCTGACTGACTCATTTCAATATAAAGCAATTTAAAACAAGTGCAATATAAAGAAAAGTTGTTTAAAACATGCTATAACTCTCGGTATATGCAAATATACAATAAATTTGAGATGTATATAGAAATACAAATGAACTGATGTATACAAAAATACAATAACTGTTGTGAGAGTTTCTCTATTCAACAACCATCACATAAGAGCTATAGTGATGATACAACGATCAACCTCACTCTGCCAGAGCATCCTATACCCGGCCAAAGGTATAGAACCTGAACTGCCTAATGGATCCACTAGTCTAATTTGAAAGGGATTCATCTAAAAAGTTCGAACCTCTTCTACCCATGATGGCTACATGGTTCTATGGGGGCTGTGGGTTCTTTGAACGCTCCCCAGTTCGGTGCTCAATACTACTCCCAAAAATGTACTGGCTCTTATGTTTTTTTTAAAACATATTTCTTTCTGCTGATTTGAGATAATTGCTCAAAAATTTAGCTCAAAGACTATCTTGGAAATCTCAGTTTCCTCTCTTGCTTCATTTAGAAAGCGCTTACTCTTTTCTGAAAACTAGCCCGAAGGCTCTTTGGAAATCTCAGTTTCCAATCTTGTTTAAATGTGAAAACGTTTCTTTAAAACTTCTTTGGGAATACATAGTCTATATATATCTCTTTGAAGAAAAGAACTTCAAAATCATAGCTTTACTCTTTGCTTAACTTCAAAAACTTAGGACTTAAAACGACGTTTAAACATTGTTAAAGACCCTTGAAAACTTTAAGAAACTTTGCTTTGCCTTGCTTCTTAACTTCTAGACTTGACTCTTAACTTCTTTGACTTTGAACTTAACTTTCCTTGAATTGAATTATGGATTCAAGGTTATGATTCATATTTATGGATGATTTCTAGATGTTTAGAAGTCACTTAGAGTAGTTAGAATCAATGGAAAGTGTTCGGACAATTTAGAATAACTTAAATAGGCTAAACGACGAAAATTGGTGAAAAACGCCGATCCTGGTGCGTTCCTGGCGCGCCGCGCCAGGCCCCAACTTACTGGGTCTCGTTTCTGGCGCACTGCTGGCGCGCCGCCCCAGCCCTCCTGGCGCTATGGGGGCTCTTCGCCCCAGCCTCGCTTCAGGTAAAATTCAGACGGACTTTCTAACTCATTTTCTGACTCTAAATCGTTCTAACTCGATTCTTCTTCTCAAATTCACTTTAGATTTATATGCCCAAACTATAATTACAAGAATATAACTCAAATAACTCCAGAAAACAACAACCTAATCATCAAGAATTCCAAAGAGACCAACTAATGCTCAAGAACGAAAGTAATTCAAGAACCACATTCAAGAACATTTAATATTCAATCTTTTTTAGATGAAATCGCTGAATCAAACATGCTTGGCATGTGGGTTAACAAACCCAACATTGAGATAGACTCACATACCTTGTAGGGATCACCCCCGACGAATTCCACAAGCTAAACTCAACGATCTCTTTGTTTCTCCTCCTCTTCTCCCCTCTTCTTTTCTCTTCTCTAAAACCCTAACTCTTTTCCAAAAGCGTAAAATTGACCAAGTTCAGTTTAGACCCTTAATTAATTCACTAAAATAAATAAAAATAAAAAGGTAAGGAAAAGACCAAACTACCCTTCAAAAATCCGGATTTGAACTTTTCTTAAACCAACAATCCAACTTCCAAAGGATATAACTCACTCATCTGAACTCGGAATCGCGCAAACTTGCGGCGTTGGAAAGATCATTCCAACAGCTTTCCTACCATATCCAGAACTACACCTACTCATCCTAATCTAGGATTTATGATCCTTTGAAAATGACCAAAACTCACTTTCTTAACTTAGACAAAAACATTCATATTTTCACATGCTTTCCAAAAATGATAAATTTCAGATTTTAAACTCTTTCTAGTTGTTTCTAGGTGCGAGATGTTACAGGAGTGTTATAAACATATTTGTATTATATATAGTGAATGTCTATTATGTGGAGTCCTTTTAGGGAGTAGTTAGGAATTCTACTCGGGGACCAAGTTAGGTTTCCCCTATAAATAAAGGGGGTTTTCTTCATTGTAAATCAGATCTGTGGATCCCAAAATATCATTAGAATAAAATTAATGTAAACAATAGTATTTGGCCCATTTTACCTAGTATGCAAAATACAGTATAAATATATATAGATACATAGATAATAAAAGTATAGAAAATTATTCAATTAAATAGATTTGAAGTTTAAAGAACTGTAAAAAGGTAATTAATATAAACAAACAGCAAAATAAAAATAACTATCTAAATTTAATATTTTTTTAAAAAACAACACTAAAAGTTTAAGGAAAATAATTTATTTTTTTCCAAAATATCAATTAAATTTTTTTAAAAATATAAAAATTGATAGCAATAATTGCCTAAGGTATGTCGATATCTCCATTTCTAAACCATCTCAAATCTTTCATCATCTTCGTCACTATTCATATTTCTTTTATTCTTGCAAAACAAAATAGTTATTGAAATCATCAAAAAAGAAAATACAAAACCAACATAAATTAGGAACTGTAACCTAAATTTAAATACCAATTGAACTAATAAATCACATAAAATGGATCATTTTAATATTTTCTTTAAAATGAATAGAAAAGGGCTAGATTATAAAAATAAAAATAAAATAGCATATGAACGAAATAATTATCATAGTAGTAATTTATGTACATAAAATATTGAAAGATGACGAACATGATCCACTGACATGAAATTCTTCAGAATTTCTCCATTTCTATATCATCAGATTTTTTTTCTTCCTCGTCGCATTGGAGAGGTGGTGATCCCTTCAATCATAAAAAATAATTGTATACCAAACAATTTAGATAGAGGGCATAGATAAACGTACAATAAATTAATATACTTACTCTTTCTTTTATGATCTTAGTGTGTACAATCATATTTTTGTTTGTATGTTATTTTTTCTTAACACATGTCTGAAATCCTATTCTTGGAGAGGTGATTTTAAGAAGGTATGAATGATGAGTTAAGAATGGTATTTTTTCAAAGATGTGCTTATAAAATTTAGATTATTATTAAAGATAAGGTTAGTTATTTTTTTAATTTTTAATTTTAAATTAATTTTTTAGGTAGTTGATTTTGTGCATTTCTCAAGGACCCACGTTTTACCTTCTTTTTATTTTGGATTGACAGTTTTTTTCTTTCTATTTTTTAATATTTTTTATTAATAAGTATATACTATTAGATTATTTTTTTTTAATTGTAGTAGACCATACATGCCTTTATTGCGTAAATAAATGGAAAAATTACAGAAATCCCACCTTTTAGTTTACTTATTATCATTATCCCCTATAAGTTTTACAAATCTCCAAAATCCCTCATTTTCGCGCATCAGATTAGTGTATCTCGCGCATCAGATTAATGTATCAGCGCATCAGATTAGTGTATCTCGTGAATCAGATTAGTGTATCATGTATAAAATGTACATCAGATTAGTGTATCATGTATAAAATGTAATGTATCTTACTTAACGATTAATGTATCTCGCGCATCAGATTAATGTATCAGCGCTTATATTATTGTATTCGTTTGAGGGATTTCTGTAATTATACACTTTTAAGGGATAGATTGTAATTTTGCCTTAAAAGTATGTGATTTCTGTAATTTTCCCTAAATAAATTCAACCTACATAGCCTGATCCAACCTAGGCCCAATAATAATACAAAAAGAAACAAAAATAAAAAACAAAAGTAGTCCAAGTCCAAATGTCCGGTCATTAAAGAAAAAAAAGGGCAAGTAACAAAATCCATCTCCTTCCTCACAACACAGTCGAAACAACCATGGAACTCTCTTGAGGGAAACGTCGATGAGCTGAGGAGACATCAAGAGCTTCAAAATCAGTATACATCTCCAGTCCATAACCTGAAAGTTGTTGAGCTTAAGGTGTTTTCACCTAAGACATTCCAAGTCTCACGAATGCCATGAAAACAATCTTTATGAAGACTTCTTCCACTCTGAAATGACAGATCTGGTGAGTTCCAGATGATTATGAAGTTGTTGTTGTCCACAAATCAAAGAGCTGGTGTTAAATCTCCTTCTTTTGGTCCCTTGTGAGTGTCGATGCTGGCCTCTAAGCTCCAGTTGGACTCAAGCCTCTCCAATACCTGCATATACCTAGAATTCCAAAGGGTAAGTTGTTGTTCTTCTCGCTCTATTTCCCCCTAGTTGATTTCCTTTTGATTCTCGTCATGCCCTCATATATCTTCTTTTCCAGAGCAATGTTTCGCCATTTTCCTCGACTCTCAGCAAATTGAGTTTAAAAGCTAATACCACTGTTTGAAATTCAAGAGATATAGGTACTTTATTATTCTAAAAAATTCCTCCTTATTGTCATCGTTGTATCTGTTTGTATGTTTGAATGCCTACTATGTGAATTCCCTATTATAATATTTATTTTCATGTTATCTTCTCTGAGTATGATCATGGTTAGCAAAATTTGTATTTTTGATATCTTCTTATCCTAAGGCTAGGAAGTTTTTCTTTCTTTGTATTGATGATGCCTCTTGACTCACTTGGTATATCTTGAAAGTTTGAGTATGTTAGTGTTTGAGAACCTGCAAAACAGAAAATGTGGTTAGTGAAAAAGTCAGCCAACTGATTTCCTTCTCTGAGAATATGTTCCACTGTCACTTCCTTGTCTATCATAAGCATCATAATCCTCTTGATCTCCATGACTATGCTCCAAGGGATTTCCCAAATTCCATCCAGAATATTCTTTAGAGAAAGGGAATCAACTTCAAGTGTAACAGGGAGAAGATTATGCTTTACACAGTACTCCAGACCTAGTCTTAATGCCACCACTTCTGCCACTAGATTAGTACCATCAAATAATCTCCTGACTTCAGCATAAATTAAATTTCCTTCTCCATTCGTAATACAAAAAGCCCCAGAACTTGGCCCTGAATTTCCTTTAGATGCACCATCAGAGTTGCATTTAAAGGACCCCATCTCTGGAGGATTCCACACTACTATTCTGCAACCAAGAGTGGGAGTGTATTCCTCAAAGAATTTTACCAACCCAGGACAAGATGTTGGTAAATTTTTGAGCCAAGGGTAGTTATACTTGGTTAACAAAAACAAATTTATGTTCATTTCTATTTCCATACCCACATATGTCATTCTTCCTCCATGATTAATAGTGTTCCTCCTCATCCAAATCTGCCATATGATAAACAAAGGAACTGCATTGAAGAGTATTTGCAACTTCGATGTTCTTTCTGCATTCCACCATTTCATTACAGAATTCCTTAGTTGCAAAAAAGGACCATTAATTCACCCTACAGCTGCAAATTTACCCCATAGTTTGTTAGCAATTGGACACTTAATGAATAAATGTTCTATTGTTTCCCTTTCATTCTCATCACAACATTTGCATAACACTTCATCACACAACTGAGTTCTGATAACGTCCAAATATACTTCTTGAAAAGAAATATAAACGGTTGTATGCAATATTTTTACCCAACTATGAGTCGGGGTCGATCCCATAGAGAATATGAAAGAATATTGTCAATAGCAAATATTTAACTCGATAGTCGTTATTTAAAAAAGGGGGATTTAAATTGAAAAAATAAAAAGAATAAAAATAGCTTTGAACTAAGTATTTATTTATATTTAGATTATTAGAAATAACTAGGAATGTGTTCCCTGTGATTTAATAAAATAGCAAAAATATCATACTAGTGATCTATTTCAATTTTTAGCATGCAAGGTTGGTAAGTTAGGAATCCCTAAGTGATTGGTCCTCCAAATAGGGAATTTCACCCCGCACCTTGGTTCGGCTACGTGTGTATACTTTACTAATAACCCTTACATTTACCTCAAATTAGACATCACATCAATGTATGACTTAGTTTTCACCCTCGCACCAATTGACATTAGACCATTAGATAGCATCCACTAAATCTCTGTTGTTAATTCTTTTCTCATTAACTACCTCCTTGTTCCGGCAAGTAGCAACGAGGCGAATTCTAAAGTTTGCAACCGTTAAAAAGACTTCTAAATGAAAGAATTAACAATACATGCATAAAAATCATTGAGAAAATACATAAAATCCCCCCAGAACTTGGTAGCAAAACTTACTTTAACACTTTAACTTTACGGGTAATTATTTACCCCCCTAATCTCTTCTCAAGTGAATTTAATATCACTCTAAAATTATAATATCAGTCTCACAATGGCAAGTGCATTCCACACGCACCCTATCATTGATATGTCAACGCCACATAATTGCCACGTCAGTGTCATGTAGAACATTATTTAATTTTTACCTTTTAAATTCTTTTTTTGTTTCTTTTTATTTATTCATAATTTTAGAAAGCAAAAAAATTTCAAAAAATAAGAACCATGTTCCTCAACTCAGTCACGGTTGCAATTGTAGAAATTCGATCACAATTGAAAAGATTAATCCAAAATGTCAAAACTATTCTCACAAAAACACATTCAATATTTGAGACACATTATTAAGAAATAAATAATGACTGAAAAATTAATTTGAAATGAAAAAATTATAGATTTTCCATTAAAAAGAGTTTCAAGTTCATCACATTCAAACACTACCATAAATAATAATTTTGAAGCAAGAACAAATTGTTGGTTTTTCTATTTTTTTTTCCTATTCATCACATCCTTTTACGGATCAAAAGGAAATAGAGGTGGGGAGAAGGAGGAGGAGGAGGAGGAGGAGGATTTTTTGACTTGCCACGTCAGTTGTTTGGTGTATTTAAATTCACTTGAAAAGATATAAGGGGGTGAATAATTATCCCTAAAGTTAGAGTACTAAAGTAAGTTTTGCTGCCAAGTTCAGGGGGGATTTTATGCATTTTCTCAAAATCATTCAAGAATCACTTTGTACATAAACTTACTTTACTAATTCATCATGGTTCCCACAACCCTAGTTATGAAATTTAGCTATTCATTATCTCAAAAACACAGTAAAAAATTTATTAAAATAAATATGCTTGTGTTAATCATAAAAATTTAAGAACAATAGCTAAACTATCTTTTATTAATCACAAATACAAATAAATAATAAAGGAGAAGAAATAATAAACCACAATTTTCTGACTTTCACGACGGCTTTTCCAAAATTCCTAAGCTAGAAGAAAATTTATATTGTGTATTGTTTCTTGGTTCTTCGCCCCCCTCAAAATAATTTTTCATGTCTTATTTATAGATATAGAAACCCTAAATAAAATAATTAAGTTCAAGACAAATTAGAAAAACAAAACCCAATTAAATTAGATTTTCCGTGCGCCTTTAATTTCTGGAACCGCTTCATAATTTGGAAAAATTCTTGGATGGTTCAAAAGCTGCCACGTGGCAGCAGAACGTCACTTTGAAATATCAACAATTTCAGCCGCCTTTTTCCTTATATATATAAAATATATTATTTTATTCAATTTAATTCATTAAGCTGTATGTTTGATTTCCTTCTTCAACCTTACATTTTAATTCGTAAAGTTCCAATTTTTTTATTTTCCCACCAATTTAATCGTACAAATAAAATATATCATTTAGCACAATCCATAAAATTCATGCTCGAAAAGGGCAAATAAAATTAATAATAAATGTGAGGCAAATAATGATAAAAATATATATTTTTTGCCTCACATCAACACCCCACACTTAAAATTTTGTTCGTCCTCGAGCAAACATCAAAACTCATCTCAAAAAATCAAAATATAAATGTCATCACTTTGGTTAATACAAACAATTAGGCCATATACCAATTTCAAAACCTCAATAGTAGACCTCTCAATCATTATGCAAGACACTCAAATAAACAACAAATCTCTAACCTCCTAACCTCAAAGAAGGACTTTGAATTCATCAAATTTAAGTTTGCTCACCTACTCTCATCAAAGAAAGCTAATAAAATCACCAATCCATCATGAAACAAGTGCCCTCACAAGAAGAAATAGTTCACACACTCAATTTAAAGAATAGAAGATGAATTAAGGACTAAGCATCAAAGAACAACTCTCTCACTCACAAAAGAATTCACATGTATGGACAAAGAACCATAGGTTTACCCATTATGTACATCTCCACTAATTAAGTATGCTTGAATAGAATCAAATAGGACTTTAACGGGTTGTAATGTAGGCTAGGGGATGGGTAGGAAAACTGTATAATAGTGACTTACAATTCCTTAAGCACTTTGTAATTTTAGACTTCATCACCCATTATTTTCTTCTCTTTATTTTCAGCCCTCTCTTCAACAATTATTTCACAAGTAATGCTCATCATCTCAAGAATGTTTCAATCATTTTTCTTTTATTTTTATTTTTTTCCAGAGGTTTTGCACTAGCCATCCTCAACTCAAGGCTTTGAGGCTCAAGTGAGGTCTACAATATCCTTGGTAGGTTCAGGGCCAATGTTTAAGCATACTTCTGAATTAGCCACCCTTCACTTAAGTTTTTAAGCGTGGTTGAGGTGCACAATATCCACAAGGGATCAGGGCCAAAACAGAGTTTACACATTTTTTTTCATTCTTCACACATCAAGCATTTTCACCCTTTTTTCACTTCTACCAATGTTTTCAACTTTTCTTCTCAACATAGTGCATTAAGGATTTTTTTTTGGATCAAATAGAATTATGGTATCAATAAAAAGGGATTCGGCTCGATCATGTGATTTACAAGAAAAATATAGGCTAAAAGGCTCAAAAGGGTTAACTAGTGATATAATATCTGAAAAGGCTAAAATTTACCAGACAAATCAAAGAAAGCCTATTTTCATCTCCTAAACAAGGCAATAATTTTTATTTCGCTTCAATAACATGCAGGTCAAGTTCTAGACTAAGATGCAAAACATGGAATAAACAAATTCTCACCACACATGACACAAGTATCAATCAAGATGGATCAATTCCACTTCTAAGAGAGACATGATCATAACAAACTAGAAAATAAAATAAGTTATATACAAAGTCACAACTATGAGCTTAGGTGTCAAAGAGTGTGCATTTTCCTTATCAATCAAGTATTCACAAGAAAGTACTACTAAAAATTTAGGCCTAAATAGCAAATATCACATCACTCAAAAGGGTCTTTTCTTTTCTCTAAAAGAAAATCAAAAGAAAACTTATTCCTAAAAAAGTAAAAGACACTCGGTTCAAAGGGACTATCCTAAGGAAAAGAACCGAAAACAAAAGTCAAGGAACTCATGCTAAAAAAAAGACTCAATAAAATAATAAAAACTAGAAATTCATTCCTCCACCCCACACTTAAAATTATGCTATGTCCCCAAAGTATTAAATAAAATTTAAAACAAGGATTAGGAAAACTCCCTGATGCCGTTAGGCCTAGCTAGTAACATGTTCTCTTAATTTTCATCAAGGATCGTCACCCCATACTTAAGCTCAAACATGCTCCTTTGCTTCAATTTTTTTTTGGGTACTCAGACTTCCCCTAATCTGCAAAAACAAGACCAAAGGAAAAAAGAAAGAAAAAAGTGATACTAATAAAATAAAAATAAAATAAAATACGAAGTTACACTACTAATTGGGTTGCCTCCCAATAAGCACTTAATTTAACGTCGCGGCACGACACCATCAATTTTACTATTTTTCCTTCTACTTTGAAGATATGAATTGCAACCCTAATTTTGCATCAATTTTTCTGTTACGCTCAAGGAGTGGTGGTACAAAAATAAAGGTCCCAAGCAATAGATATCACATTATGCACTTCTTGGATCCTAAGTGAGGAATGTAATTCTCCAATATTTGAACAATAAATTCAAGAATATAGACACATTGTTCCTCCCCCATACACTCTTCTATAGGCTCAGATGGCTAGATTAATATTTCATCATCTAAACATAATGTGGAAAAATGATTGGAATGAGGTCTAGTGAGCCCTAACTTATGAATTGTATTATTATTTACACCTTCATATTTACACATACTAGAGTCTTTAAAAATAATATTATCTACTTCATTACATAACTCTAGTGTACTCTTCTCAACAATGACAACATCAATACAAGTATGATCAAGCAATTGGCCCACAACTTTTAGCTCTCTAAGTTGACTTATAAGTATTTTTTCTTCCTCACACATATTATTACTAAATTGTTGGGTGTCATATGATTTAACCTTTGCACTCAACTCACAATCTAAATAATAGAGATCAAAATCAAAGATATATTCAAGCATGCGCTTACATATTGATTTATAGCAAAGTATTAACAAATCTTCCATGTCCCCATACAACTTATCTTGTTGAGAAAAAAATTAACCTATATGAATTCATAATATCAGAAGTACAAGAATTGCAAGAACACTTATCACTACATATTTTTTCAGATGATATCTCAAGAAGAATAAAAGAAATATGATAATAATAATAAAAAACCAAATTTAAAACTAATCCTAAGAAACAAAAAAGGACTACAAGTCAAAATAAATACTAAAGACAATTTCTAAGTCACATTCTCCAGCAGCGACGTCATTCTTGATAACGTCCAAATATACTTCTTGAAAAGAAATATAAATGGTCGTATGCAATATATTTACCCAACTATGAGTTGGGGTCGATCCCACAGAGAAAATGAAAGAATATTTTCAATAGCAAATATTTAACTCGATAGTCATTATTTAAAAAAATGAGGGATTTAAATTAAAAAAATAAAAAGAATAAAGATAGCTTTGAACTAAGTATTTATTTATATTTAGATTATTAGAAATAACTAGGAATGTGTTTCCCATGATTTCATAAAATAGCAAGAATATTGTACTAGTGATCTATTTCAATTTTTAGCATGCAAGGTTGGTAAGTTAGGTATCCCTAAGTGATTGGTTCTCCAAATAGGGAATTTCACCCCGCACCTTGGTCCGGCTATGTGTGTATGCTTTACTAACCCTTACCTTTACCTCAAATTAGACATCACATCACTGTATGACTTAGTTTTCACCATCGCACCAATTGGCATTAGAATATTAGATAGCATCCACTAAATCTCTGTTGTTAATTCTTTTCTCATTAACTACCTCCTTGGTCCGGCAAGTAGCAACGCGAGTTCTAACGTTTGCAACCGTTAAAAAGACTTCTAAACGAAAGAATTAACAATACATGCATAAAAATCATTCAAGAATCACTTTGTACATAAACTTACTTTAAAAATTCATAATGTTTCCCACAACCCTAGTTATGAAATTTAGCTACTCAGTATCTCAAAAACACAATCAAAATTTATTAAAATAAATATGCTTGTGTTAATCAAAAAAATTTAAGAACAATAGCTAAACTATATTTATTAATCACAAATACAAATAAATAATAAATGAGAAGAAAGAATAAACCACAATTCTCCAGCCTCCACGACGTCTCTTCCAAAGTTCCTAAGTTAGAAGAAAATTTATATTGTGTATTGTTTCTTGGTTCTTCGTCCCCTAAAGAATAATTTTTCATGCCCTATTTATAGTTATAAAAATCCTAAATAAAATAATTAAGTTCAAGACAAATTAGGAAAATAAAACACAATTAAATTAGATTTTCCGTGCCCTTAATTTCTGGAACCGCTTCATAATTTCGTAAAATTCTTGGATGGTTCAAAAGCTGCCACGTGGCAGCAGAAAGTCACTTTGAAATATCAACAATTTGCAGCCGCCTTTTTCCTTATATACATAAATATATTATTTTATTTTATTTTATTTATTAAACTGTCTGCTTGATTTTCTTCTTCAACCTTCCATTTTTAATTCGTTTTAGCTTCAAATTTCTTCATTCTTCCACCAATTTAATCCTACAAATAAAATATACCATTTAGCACAATTCATACAATTAATGCTCAAAAAGAAAAAAAAAAAAATGTGAGACAAATAATAATAAAAACATATACTTTTGGCCTCACATCAAGTTCTTACAAGCACTTCCCCAATAGGAATTCTTTTCTCCCACAACCTCCAAATTAAAAAAGACACTTTAAAAGACATTCCTTTTATCCACAATTTCTTATAATCCTGTAGGACATCACCTGGTTGTCTTAGTATTTTCCAAGCAGACTTGACTGTGAATTTACCAGAAGGATTAAGCATCCACAAGGGTTTGTCCTATTCTGTTGACCCTTCTTCAACCATAAGATTATGTTGGATGTGATTACCAACCTCCTCTGTAAACAACATATCTAGCAAATTAGGATTCCACCTCCCATTATTAACTAACTGATTGACATCTTCCAATTGATGAACCCTAATGGTAGACACCGGTAGATAATATTGTAGAGCACCAAGCATTGTCCAGTTGTCATACCAAATATTAGCATTTCCACATCTTGGTTCCCACTAAATTTCTTGATCAACATAATTTATGTCTTCAATCATATACTTCCAAGTCTAATATCCCCCTTTCCATCAACCACCTGAGGAGCATATCTCTTGCAATATTTATTCCACATGAAGATTGTCCACAATGATTTTTGTGTCTTCAAAATCCACCATAGCTTAGCAAATAATGCTTTGGATACATCAAACAGTGATCTAATGCCTAGACCACCTTCTTCTTTAGGCTTGCAAATGACATCTCAAGCAACCCAATGCTTGTTGCTGCCAACCTCCTTGAAATTCCATAGAAGTCTTGCAAAAATTCTCCAAAGAAAGAATCTTCCCTTTCCAGGTCTGCAATTTGTTGTGTACTTTTTTAATGAAATCAGAATAGTGATTCTTTCTCTTTCTGGAATGTCCAATTGGACACCCTATGTAACGACCCGTAAAATGAATAGGTGAAGCTAGAGCTTAACTAGTGTGTGTTTGAGTTGTTGTAAGGTTTCTTGTTGTAAAATGTTGTCCCGAGCTATGGTTGAAGGGTTTAGGGGTTAAACGTCAAGGTAGGACTCCCCAAGGACCACCCTAGGGGTCCTTGAGGAGGACCCTAAAGCCTAACCCCCAAGACCCCTTGAAACCAAAAAGTTGTCCAAAGTTTGGTGAACCACGGATGGGACCTACGCCCCGTAGGTCCATCCATGCCCCGTCGATGGCCTTCGTGGGTCATGGTCCCAAAGTGGGAGTTGCAGCCACGAACCACGGATTTCTAGCATGGCTCTTGGTCCCACCCACAGTCCGTGGGTGGGTTTCGTGGGTCACCACTGGTGCAATCTGCAAAATCTCGGCCAAGGTGAGGACTATTTGGTAAATTCATTTTAAGTCTAGTTTAGCTGGGGGACAATTTTAATTGGTTATTTAAAGTATTTTAAGAGTATTAAAAGTATTAAACTCTATTTTCCAATTCATTATTTCAAATCACCCCAAAGTTAGAAACCTCTCTTCTCAAAAGTTCTCTCTCTAGAAACCTTCATTGGAGGTGAAGGATTCAAGCTTCCAAGGTCAAGACTTCAAATTTTTCAAGGGATTTTTGTGGGATTCTTCCATAAAAGGTATGGTAGTCTTCATCCTTGAATTAGTTTCTTTCAAGGATCCAATCTCAAAAGTTATTTCAAATCTCCAATGCTTTCCCCAAAACTCTAATTTTCAATCTATGCATGGGTTCAATTCGTAACAATTTTCAAAGGCTTTATTGCATTGAATTATGACTGAATTGTGGATTTAAAGATGAATTAAGATGATTTATTCCTTGAACCTATGTTTTCCCCCAAATTCCTAAGTTGTGATTTGCGATTGGGAATTGATTGATTATGAAGTATGTGAATTGTTTATGTTTATATGGATATAGAATGTTAAATTATGTTATTACTCTTGCCTAATTGTATTGATATAATGTGTGTGGGTGAATGTGATCCATGACCTTGAAAGGCAAGGTTTGGAGGTTAAGGTATGAATATGATGTGAAGAATATGTATGTGAATTCAATAATAGTATAATGATCATGTTTAGAATTTAATAGTGTTGTGATTGAAAGCATATTATCAATTAACACTTATGAATGATGATGATAGAATGTGAAGGGTTCTATAATGTGATGTCATTACTTGAATTGGTAGGCATAGACATTCTATTCTTGTATGAATGAAAGTAATGGGGATTGATGTATCTTGAAGTGGTAAGCTTAAAGTACCCTTTTCTTGTATTGATGAATGTGACCTTGAATGTAATATCATGTGTTGAATTAGTAGGCTTAGGCATCCTCTTCTTATCTAATGAATGTGTCTTGACTTAATGAATATGAATCGATAGGCTTATGGCATTCCTTTCATAAATGACTTATGAATGTGTCTTGAATTGATGAACATGAATCGATAGGCTTATGACATTCCTTTCATAAATAAATGATGAAGTATTCTAGACTATGTTTTGAACCGTTAGACCTAATGTTGGTGGCCCTTCATAATGAGTCTAGGAACTAATGTGATGTTAAAACCTTGAAGCGGTAGACCTAATGGTGGTTGCCCTTTCTTGTGTGAAATGATGAACCTTGAAGCGGTAGAACTAATATTGGTTACCCTTCTTGAGGATTCAATGAGCTATCCATGTAATGTACCATGAATCGATAAGCTTATGGCATTCCTTTCATGTGTAATGATGTGTCTTGCGGTCGATAGGCCAATGGCATTCCTCTCAAGCATAATAATGTAATGAAAGTGAAATACTCTATGGGAATGGAGGCTAAGCACCGAGTGGATATGGTAAGATGGAAGCTCTCTCAATGTTAGTCTAGGGTTCCAATGAACATCTTCCTATCCCATAACTATGTGCCCACATAGGATATTAGCTAGTGGATTTTCATCCAAGCTAAAATGTTACTGGTTCTACCTTAGGCAAGTAGACCACCTTTTTATGGTGTGTGGCCATATGACAACGGATTCCATGGTTAACTCTCATGGTCTATGTCAGTTAATGCCTATTCCCATCATGTGAGATGCGCATTATGGTTTGTTGAGGAGTTCTATGAAGTGTGGGTGGTAATATGGGATGTCATCCATGCATTGCACGAGTAGGCTTTGAGAGGGTCATAGTGAGTTCTCTAAGTCTTAATGGCTAATTTATGAATGTGTCCTAAATGAAGTTAATAAAGAATGTTGACTCTTATATGCTTAAATGTAATGATGCATGCTATACTTGGATTGTATTATGAGTTACTTCCTTGTTATGACTTATTGTATATGAATGTGCCTTGCCTATGGGGACTTCAAGGGGTAC
The DNA here is from genome assembly GCA_029582725.1 of Solanum chiquidenum. Classification (NCBI taxonomy): domain Eukaryota; kingdom Viridiplantae; phylum Streptophyta; class Magnoliopsida; order Solanales; family Solanaceae; genus Solanum; species Solanum chiquidenum. The sequence goes on from JAJOOS010006768.1 coordinate 27,281, forward strand.
TTAGTGTGAGTAGTAGTATGGGATGCTACTTGCACATTGCACAAGTATGACTTAGGGTTGTCTTAGGTGATGGTCCTTATGTGATGATATGACTTATGAAAGGTTTATGTATCTTATGTATGAGTATTGTATGAAGATGGAAAGGTTGAATGGTAAGTTCACTTTTGGTGACCTTAAGGTGGTACTTTAGTGTGGATGGTGGTATGAGACGTTATGGTATCTTGAGGGTTACTTGAGGTGAAGTCTTAAAAGTAAAGGTAATGGTTTATATGGTTGATTATGTTCTAATGTGAATAAATAACTTGTATGTTGGTTATGTTTCAATTTTATGCCTCTTATACTTACGTTCATGAAGTTTTATCAAAATGGCATAAAAACATGACTTTCAAATAAAATGTCTGTTTTAAGCATGGTTTTTGCATGGGTATTGATATACCATGAGTTTACGGTATTTTAAATACATTACACTTAAGAGTTGTGTGTGTCTAGGGACATTTTGTATTGGTTTTTATGTATTTTTCTCATGTATGCACGAAATATGTTCAGACGTGGAAACTGAGATACGCAGTTGAAGGATGTGCAGAAAAGGGCATCTACCAAGGTGATCCATGGACCGTAGGTCCATTCACGCTCCGTAGATGGGTGTTGTAAATGGGCTGACAAGGCTTGAAGGAAAATTAGGGAATTCTTGACCAAGTGTGGAACCACGGTTGCAATCGACGGACCGTACTGCTGATCCGTCAAATGATTCAGAGAGAGGTTCCAATAACTGATTTTGAAGATTCTAAGTATGGAGCTACGGAGGAGGATCCACGGACCGTAGATCAATCCATGGTCCGTACTGGTGCTCCGTCGTTTGGTTAAGAGATTTGAAGATTTTGAAGTTAGAAATTTGCCCAAGTCCTGAGTCACGGAAGGGACCTACGGACCGTAGATCAATCCACGATCCGTAGGTCAGTATCGTCGATCAAAACCGCGTCCTGAAACATTATTTCCTTATTTCGTTTCCTTTTTAGTTAGGACTTATTTTTCTATATATAGGGCATGTAAACCTCATTTTTGGGGGTTAGACTTTATTATTTTAGTTCTAGTTTTTGGCTTGGGAGATTAACTTGCAACCTTAGCAATTCTTAATTTCCTAAGCACGTTGTGGTAATTTTTACTTTGAAATTCAAGTTGAAATTCTGGGATTATTCAACTCTACTACGTAAGTTCATGATTTATTCTTCAGCCATTATGAATTGTTTTCTTGCTAATATGGGTAACTAAATCCACAACTAGGGTTGTGGGAACCATGAGCGATTAATGAAGTATGAATAGTAACTAAGTAATTCCCAAATAGTATTTTGCATGCATTGATAATTCTTTCATCTAGAAGTCTTTTTAACGGTGTGCAACGTTAGATTTCGCCTTGTTGCTACTTGCCGGACCAATGATGTAGTTAATAAGAAAAAAATTATCAATATAGATTTAGTGTGATACTATCTAATAGAATTAATGTCGATTGGTGCGAGGGTGAAAACTAAGTCATACATCGATGTGATGTCTAATATGAGGTAATGGTAAGGGTTAGTAAATTATACACACGTAGCCGGACTAAGGTGAGGGGTGAAATTCTCTAGATGCCAGACCAAGGATTTAGAGATACATAACTTATTGCTTTGCATGTAATACACTAGGAAGGGATTGTTATTACTAGGATTACGGAGTTATGAGCTTATGGGGAACACATACGCCCTAGTTTCTTTCTCAATTTGATAACAATAAAAGTTTGAATCTTGCTTACTAATTACTTTCATAATTTCCAAAATTTGGTACACAAATCCCCCCCCCTTTTACTTATTTGTCGCGGAAATACATTGGCTAAATGAATATAATCGTTATTGAACTTAAGTCTAAACCATATTCCTCTTGGGATCGACCCCAACCTACAAGTTGGGTTCTTTACGTGATAACGATCGCTTGTGCTTCTGAAAAGAGGTGTAATTTGAGCGTATCAAATTTTGGCGCCGCTACTGGGAAATAAGGCTTTTAGATTAAGTTTAATTGCATTATTGAACTTTAGTCAAATATTTCCTAATTTTACTTTTTCTTTTGTTTTTGTCTCTCTTAGGATCTTACTTTAGTGTATGCCAAGTACACGGAGCCAAGGCGTACCACTTACTCCCTACGATCCCAAACTGAATAAAGCTTTATGGAAAATGAATAATCAAGGAGTTCCAGTTAACCCTATCAGGGGAGAGTTAGGTGAAGGTGTTGGATTGCAACTTCCGAGGGTAATTGATGCGAATAATCATGCTCCAGTTGAGAATAGATTGGGAGATGCACTGAGGGCACAAGAACCACAAGGACCACGTCTGTATGAAAATTTCAGGGTCAACCTTAATATTGATGATTCTGATGGACCTCTTGTCCTACCGCCTCTACCTCAGGGGCATACATTTGTGGTGACTAATAGCTGGATGCAGATGCTTACAACGAGTGGCTTGTTTGCGGGGTTTCCAGGGGATGATCGACATGCTCAATAGCCAAACTTAATCATGTCTACAAAAGTTGTATAGGTCGACCAGATTGGGATATGAACGTCATCGGGTTGCGTGTGTTCCCCCTATCATTAACCGGAGATGCTGTTGTGTGGTTCAATGAACTCCCTTACAACTCAATTTATACATGGGAGCAGTTGACAGAGGCGTTTTTAGCAAGATTATTTCCAGTGTCAAAGAAGTTGAACAAGAAGGATAAACTCAACAATTTTGTAGCATTACCTGGAGAGTCTGTGAGTAGTTCTTGGGATAGGTTCACTACCTTCATGAGGGGTGTCCCGAATCACCGTATTGATGATGAGTCGTTGAAAGAGTACTTCTACCGAGGACAGGATGGTAATGGTAAAGCAGTGCTCGATACTATTGCGGGAGGTTCGTATGGTGAATGCACTTTTGCACAAATTACAGAGAAAATAGAGAAGATATCTCAAAATAATAAAGCTTGGAGCACTAGAAAGTCAGACACTGGGAGGAGCACATTTGTCGTTCAAGCTGCAAACAACCAGCCCATAGATGAGATTCGTGAGGAGATGGCACAGATGAGAACTGAACTAGGGTTGGTGTTAAAGCATGTGACTGGAGGAGCGGAGAAGGTAAACGCTGTGAACTATTTTACTACAACTCCACCACGGGCAGAGAAGTATTATTTTGAAGAGGATGCTTATGCGGTGAATGAGAAAACGGGGGGTTTCCGATCAAATTCCCAAGGTTCCAACACGGATAATTGGCGCCAAGGTCAAGGAAACCAAGGTCGGAACTATGAAAATTACAACCGCGAGGGTCAATATGTCCTGGAAGGAAACTACAATCGCGATAACAATTACAACCGGAACAGCTATGGCAACTGAAACGATCGGGCTGGACCTTATGTTCCTCCTCAAAATCGGGATTCTGCTCCTAGGGAAGTGGGAGGTAATATTCCACGTATTGAGGATATGATGCAGAAAATGATGAGGAAGTTTGACGCGACTGATGAGAATGTGAAGGAGATGCGAAATGACTTGTCTGGTATTGGTCAAAAAGTTGACACCCACGCAGTGTCGATCAAGCATCTTGAGGTACAGATGACTCAGTTGTCGACTACAGTAAACCCACATCGACCTGGCACTCTTCCTAGTAATACTATCTAAAATCCAAAGAATGATGGACATTGCATGGCAGTCACGACTCGAGGAGGTAAGCAGACCATTGATCTACCTATGCTGTCTGGGTTAGAAACTGATGCTAGTAAAGATGATGATGTGGTTGAGGTGACTGGAGAGACCGAGAATGCGACAGAAAAGGAAGAGGAGGTAACTCAGAAAGTTGTCCCCATACCCAGACATCCATCCTTTCCCACAAAGGTTAGTGAAAAAGACTGAAGAAAGCAAATACAGCAGGTTTATTAGCATGTTGAAGCAACTTTCCATCAATGTTTCATTGATAGAGGCTTTTGAGTAAATGCCTGGGTATGCAAAATTTATGAAGGATATGGTGACAAAGAAAAGGTCTGTGAGCTTCGAGGATGATGATAGATTGCAACATTGTAGCACTATTGCTACTAGGTCCCTTTTATAGAAGAAGGAGGATCCTGGGGCCTTTGCTATTCCATGTACCATCGGGTTGTTGCATTTTGCTAAGGCATTGTGTGATCTTGGGGCTAGCATTAATCTGATGTCATTGTCAATTTACAAAAAGTTAGGTTTGGGAGATCCAAAACCGAGTGCGATGCGATTGTTCATGGCCGACATAACTATGAAGAGGCCCATAGGTGTGTTCCATGATGTACTAGTGAAAGTGGAGTTGTTCATCTTTTCGGCAGATTTTGTAATTCTTTGACTGCGAGGTTAATTTTGAGGTTCCCATCATTCTTAGGAGACCATTTTTAGCTACGGGGCGCGCTTTGGTTGATATGGAAAAGGGGCAGATAAAATTTAGACTAAACAATGAAGAATCAACTTTCAATAATTGTAGGTCTATGAAGCAAAGTAGTGAGCTCCAATCGGTATCAACGATAACCTATAGAGTTGAGAGTGTTTCTGAGGTGCATGTTGAGGAGAGACTGGGTGTTGAGGCTTTAGTAGCGGTTATGATGAACTTCGACAGTGATGGTATTAAAGAGTATGATGAGTTGGTCGCCGCATTTAATAAGTGTGAATATCGGTCAAAACCAAAGAAGTTGGAGTTGGACATGAAAAATTGTGAGTCCCCACTTGCACGACCGTCTGTTGAGGAGGCACCAAAATTAGAGCTTAAGGCACTACCACCACATTTGAGGTACATGTTCTTGGGAAAAGATGATACTTTACTTGTCATTATTGTGGCTGATTTGATTGGGCGATAAATAGAGTGTTTGGTTGCCGTATTAAAGAGGTTCAAGCGAGCCATTGGGTGGACTATTGCGGATATTATTGGGATCCCTCCCGGTATTTGTTCTCATAAAATCCAACTCATGCCGGATCACAAGCCTAGTATTGAGCACCAAAGAAGATTAAATTCGCCTATAAAAGAGGTAGTTAAAAAGGAGATCATCAAGTTGTTGGATGCCGGAGTTATTTATCCCATTGCCGATAGTAGTTGGGTGTGTCTGGTTCAGTGTGTGCCCAAGAAAGGTGGGATAAATGTGGTTCCTAATGAGAGAAATGAGTTTTTTCCGATGCGGCCCATGACTGGATGAAGAGTCTGCATGGACTATCGAAAGTTAAATGCTTGGACAGAAAAGGACCATTTTCCTATGCCATTCATGGATCAGATGTTGGATAGACTGGCGGGTAAAGGTTGGTATTGTTTTCTTGACGGTTATTCGAGTTACAATCAAATTTCTATAGCTCCAAAAGACCAAGAGAAGACCACCTTCACTTTCCCTTATGGGATATTCGCCTTCAAACTGATGCCATTTGGGTTGTGCAATGCTCCAACAACCTTCCAGTGTTGTATGATGTCAATATTCTTTGATATGGTGGAGGACACTATTGAGGTGTTCATGGATGATTTCTCGATGGTGGGTAACTCTTTTGATCGTTGTCTGGATCATTTGGCCGAGGTGAATAAAAGGTATGGAGACTGCAACCTAGTGCTCAATTGGGAGAAGTGCCATTTTATGGTGAAAGAAGGTATAGTGCTAGGTCATCGGATTTCTAAGAAGGGCATTGAGGTAGATAAAGCAAAAGTTGAGGTAATAGAAAAACTTCCTCCACCTATCTCTGTAAAAGGTGTTAGGAGTTTTCTTCCTTATTTGGTGTACCTACTTGAGCCGGATGAAAGAAAACTTTCACGTCCGATTTTGAAGGGGGGGAGATCCTATAGAATCCTATCCCAATTTTTCTTTTGCTAGGCCCATAACTAAAATGCCCACTTTCTTACGATTATGAGGTTCATCAAAGATTTCTCAAAAATTGCACATCTATTGTGTAAACTGCTCGAGAAGGAGTGTAAGTTATATTTTGATGATGCTTGTCTAAGAGCATTTGGAGAGTTGAAGGAGAAGTTAGTTATTGCACCTATCATTATTTCACCGGATTGGGAACAACCGTTTGAGGTAATGTGTGATGCGAGTGGAGTGGCGCGGCGCTTGGTGTGGTATTGGGACAGAGGCGAGAGAAAATTATACATACTATTTACTATGCTAGCAAAGCTCTAAATGTGGCCCAAAAGAACTATACGGTAACTGAACAAGACCTTCTTGCGGTGATTTTTGCATTCGAAAAATTTCGATCCTACTTGCTTGGTAATAAGGTCATAGTGCATACTGACCATTCTGCATTGAGGTATTTGATGGCGAAGAAGGATGCGAAACCAAGGTTGATTAGATAGGTATTGTTGCTACAAGAGTTTGACTTTGTGGTGAAGGATAGAAAGGGGACTGAAAATCAAGTTGTCGATCACTTGTCCAAATTAGAGGAAGAGGCGATGCTAAAGCTTGGTGATTGGGCCGAAATCAATGATGCTTTTCCGAATGAACAAGTATTGGCTGCTTCTCATGATTTTCCTTGGTTCGCAGACTTTGCTAATTATTTGTCAAGCGATTTGGTGCCTCCGAATTTGTCTTCTCACCAAAGGAAAATTTTTATGCATGACGTGAAGTTCTTTTGGGATGATCCTTATTTGTATCGTAGTTGTGCCGATGGGATTATTCGTCGCTGTGTGCCAGAGGTCGAGATGATGGGTAGAGGCGTGTCATTCATCGCCTGTTGGTGAGCATCATAGTGGTGTTTGGACTGCGCATAAAATTTTGCAGTGTGGGTACTACTAGCCCACCATCCACCAAGATGCTCATGATTTCGCCATGTCTTGTGACCGTTGCCAAAGAGAAGGAGGAATTTCAAAGAGGCAAAAGCTTCCTATGAATCCAATATTGGTGATTGAGTTGTTTGATGATGGGGCATTGATTTTATGGGTCCATTTGTGAGTTCACATAGGATGAAGTATATTCTTGTTGCGGTTGATTATGTATCGAAGTGGGTGGAAGCAGTTGTGCTCCCCAACAATGAAGGTAAAAGTGTCACTGCATTTTTGAAAAAGAATATCTTCTCTAGATTTGGTACACCGAGGACGATTATCAGTGATGGAGGTTCCCACTTTTATAATAAGTTATTCAAGATTCTACTTGAGAAATATGGTGTCCGCCACAATATAGCCACTCCTTACCATCCGCAGACTAGTGGGCAAGTTGAAGTGTCCAACAGAGAGATCAAACAGATTTTGGCGAAGACTGTGAATGCTAATAGAATGGATTGATCAAACAGATTTTGGCAAGTTGAAGTGTCCCATAGGTATGTCTCCTTACCAACTTGTATATGGGAAGTCTTTCCATTTACCGGTAGAGCTAGAGCATAAGGCTATGTGGGCAATGAAGAAGCTAAATTTGGATTGGGGTGCCGCATCTAATCAAAGAATGAATGACTTGAATATGCTTGATGAGTTTCGCCTAAAAGCTTATGAAAGTTTAGCCTTGTACAAAGAGAAGATGAAGAAGTATCATGATCAAAGAATTGAAAAGCGAGAATTTGTTGTGGGTGATCTTGTGCTTCTATTCAACTCTAGGTTGCTCTTGTTTCCGGGCAAACTCAAGTCTAAATAGACCGGGACATATTTGCTCACGAAAGTGCTTCCCCATGGAGCGGTTGAGCTTGAGAACAGTGAAGGAACAAGGTTCATGGTAAACGGGCAAAGGATCAAGATCTATCTGGGAAACGCGGAAAGTGTGCAAGAGGTTGTTGAGGTCTATGTTCTTGATGAAGTCTGAGTAATCAAGAGGCCTGCGTCGTGCCGCAATGATAAATCAAGCGCTACTTGGGAGGCAACCCAAGATGTACAATCTAGCCAACTATAGGTTTTCATTTGAGTAGTTTTCTTTGTTTAGTTGCTTTTCTATATTCCTTTAGATAGGTGCTTTCTTTTTGGTTAGTGATGGCTAGATATAGCATAGAGTCCGTGTCTAAAAAGTGTCCAGAAAATGTAAAAAGAAAGGCCTAGTGGGTGCTACATGTGCAGGGATGAAAAACAAAAATCTACAGAAAAAGGTCTGGTGCAGAGGTCTACGGACCCCATCGACGGTATGTGGTTCATTCCACGGACTGTGAATAGTGTCCATAGATCCCAGGTAAGGTTCCTGAATTTTTAAAAGTGCAAGTGTGATCTACGGTCCTTATCTACGGACCGTAGATCGACCCACAGACCGTAGAACGGGGTTTCGTGGGTCCAAACCCTAGTCTGCCTGACCCGACCCGGACATCTTTTAAATAAAACCCTTTTTTTTCAAATCATTCCCACTTCCCTCATTTTTACTCCCAAACCGTTTCTACACCCCTCTAACAACTCCAATAACTCCATATTACCATAAATCCATCATCAATCACCCCATATTCATCCTCCCATTTCACAAAGCACTCTCTCCTCCCCCAACTCTATCCCATTCCCCATTTTAAAAGTTTCGGTGTCCGGGTTCAGTGCGAAAGGCGAGCCAAAGGTTGTTGGAAGTCTTGAGTCGTCACACAATCACCTCATTCCCATTGCTTGTAAGGTAATAGACTTTCCTTTCACTTTGAATTTCGATTCAGTGATTGATTATAGAAAGTCCGAAACTAGGTCTTGACCTTGGGTAGTTGATTGTATGTAACTGCATGCTAAAGTAGAACTACAAACACCCTTGGGACGATAAATAGTGATTGTGTGTCTTTATAATGTATAAAACCAATGTAATGAGAGTCTAAATGCAAGTTTCGACTTAGGGTTCCTAATTTGTTTGTGCAGTTCTTGTGAATTTAGTAATCGGAACCCTTAGAATGACGAGCTAGCATAATTTCTGTTGAAATGCATGATTAGATTAGGTGATATTGTTGAAATTGGTCAAATTGGGGTCAACATGAAGGATTCCTGAAACCTGGCACAAATCCCATCCACGAGACCCCATCTACGGACCATAGGTCAATCTACGGACCGTAGTTCAGGTCTGTGGTTGGTGGCACATGAGAATTTCACAAAGTATGGAACCACGGAAGTGGACTAACGGTCCGTAGATCAATCTACGAACCGTTCTTCATATCCGTGGTTTATATCAGAGACCAACTTTTTGGTACCTCTGATCTACGGAAGGGATCCACGGACCGTAGGTCAGCCTAAGGACCGTAGAAGCCCACCGTAGGTGGCCACTGAAGCCACTGTCTGATTTTTTATTTTTTTTTCATTCTTAGTTCTAAAATCTTTTCGAGTGTGTTATGAGTTTATTTTGGTACTAATTAGACATCCACAGGTACCATGGCGCCTAAGAAGCAAGTGACCTACTTCAAAAGGGGTAAATCAAAATTCGTGCAGCCTACTTTTAGGCTGATTGATGAAGACACAGACGCAGAAAAGGATCCAACATATGTTCCACCGGCCACGAGGACATCCTCTACTGCACCTCGGGCTACCCTAAATTCATCCCGGCAGGTGGTCACCGACGTAGTCACTCTCCCAGTTTGATGAGGAGAACACACTGATCGGGTCATCGGCTGGTTCTGCTTCTGGTTCTGAGGCTGGTTCTACTTCCGGCTTAGAGACTGCCTCTGCTTCTGACTCTGAGCTCGCCCATGCTTCCGGCTTCGGTTCTGGATCCGCCACAGGCTCAGGGTCACGTGACAAACCTGCCTCATCTGATGAGGCCACTAGTTCGGGAGAAGTCCTGGAGCCACGAAGCTATGACCCTGATCCGGTGGTTGGGGAGCCAAACAGATGGTGTGTTGAGGGGAAATGTCAAATCTACCGGGATGCCAAAATGTTGAATAAGAAAGAGAAGATGGCCCGACTTATTATTGAAGAGTGCAGAGTCCTCACGGGGAGCTTACACATTATTCCCGACATCCACCGGCTTTTCAACTTCACAAATGTGATTGGATAGCTCGAGACCCCGGGACTTATAGCGAGGATATTGTGCGGGAGTTCTATGCCTCATATGTTGCCACTCTCCAAGGTTCGATTGACTAGAGGTCCAAGCCTATAGCCCAGGACCCTCTTACTTCTACTATGGTCTGAGGTTTTCCAGTGGACATATCACATACCACCATCAGCCGATTCCTCTACGACCCTGGCCCTGATCACACTTGGGCACTCAACACGACCAAATTTTATTACAGATGGGATGTTATGAGGAGTGGATCCTTCACGCGTAATGCCGAACAGAGGGAGGTTGTCTTACTGTGGTTGGCCAGGCACATAGCTGCAGATGGAGAGCATGCGGAGTGGGTTAGCTCACCACGTTTGGGTATTCGGAAGGCCACCTTGAATTTGGTGGCCAAGATTTTTTGGTTGCTGGTGCGGAACAGAGTGTCGCCTACAAAGGCCAACAATGCACTTACATGGGATAGAGCAGTAATGGTAGAAGCATTAGTAGCGGGGTTTGAGATCGACTTCGCCTGCATGCTACTGGCATAGATTCATGAGAGGTTTAAGACCTTCACTACTTACCCTTTTTCGTGCCTCATTTTTCAACTATGCAGGGGCTCTGGTGTACCGATCTGGCATTGTGACAAATTGATACAGGCAATGGGGACCCTCGATATTGGCCTGATTCGGGATGAGGCAAATGTGGCAGCACCTCGCAGAGGGCCGCGGATCGATATGCCATTGGGTATTGATTTAGTAGATGTTGTGGATAAGATGCAGGGTGATGAGCCTGCCCTTCCAGTCCACACTAATGATGCCCTAGCCTCCTCTTCTCAGGCCGCTAGTCAGGCCCCCAGCTCATCTAGAGCTACCCCGCCTTCTGGAGCCTCTGTTGTGCCGTTAGCTCAAGTTCAGAAATTTGAGGCGCAACTGCTTCACCATGTGAATCCATGGATGCAGAAGTACATTGCAGATTCCGAGGCTAGGATGGAGAAGAGGATGGAAACCATGATGGATCAGAAGGTTCAGGCCGTTCATAAGCGCCTGGATGCCTTCGAGTTGAGAGTACTCGCACGGCCAACCCCTGTCACAGATTTTTCCTCCATTCGAACTGAGTTGGACAGTCTCCGGGCCGGCATTGATTCCATCCTTGCTACGCCCACAAATGAGCCAGAGTCTGCACCCACTACATTGGCTAATGATACCATACTCGATGCTTTATTCATAGAGGATACAGATGCACAGCCTGAGCCCACCCATGCTCGTGGGAAGAGGCACCGCTCCAGCCAAATTTCTGACACTACTGAGGAGGCCCGAACAAAGAAGCGGGATCGCCAGCGGATTGAATAGGCTCGAAAAACCTCTATTATAGATGAGGAGGTGCGGTAGAAAAAGGTTCATGAGAGTGCGTGTGAGGCTTCGAGTTTTGTGCCCGTTGTAGAGGGTCCGACTGTTGAGAGTCATGATGTGAGCACCACTGATGGTGCGGTTAGAATGATTGATAACACTAATGAGGGTGTTGTGATTGCTGACGTGGGCACTACTGAAGGTGGCCTCAATGTTGTTGTAGTGGGCTCCGGGAAACCGAACCCACCCGCTTGTTGATGGTTCGTCGGCGCTATGCACCATAGGTTTGCTTCACCCAAATCCATTACTTTTTACTGTTTTTTATGTGCATTGGGGACAATTGCACCTATTTTTTTGTTGGGGTGGAGTAAATTGATTGTGAGTGATAGGGTGAAGTCTGAGTAAGCCAACTCGTAATCCTCTCTTGGGGTTTTCTTGCATCTGTTCTTTTCCCCTAAGAGACTGCTTAATTTCTATTGAACCGGCATATGTTAGGATTGTATGTGTAGAAGCATGAGAAAGAATGAAGCACGATGGCAACTTTTTGAAAGAAATGATACCCGTCCAAATTTGTTTTGTGATATGTGCTAAAATCTGTAGACTAGAATGAGTTGAATGTGTTGGCTCTGAGTATGATATGATAATGAACCAACTTGATGGCATGACTTAAGCTAAAACTTGAATTGGGTAATCTGATAATCTGATAATGAAACTATGTGCGAAGAGTGTGTGAGAATAGTTGATTGTTCAAACAGTTTTTGTGCCAATCTAGAACTTGCCCGGTTAGTCCTGCTAAGACAATCTACTCTAGAGGCTAGGAAGTGATCATAGGATCTTGTTCTGATAAGTCCATAAATTGCCTAAAAGAAGAATCCAACCAAATGAAATAAATGCTCCCTTTGATCCAAATGCTTTGAGCCTAAATTAGACCATTTCTTTCTAAACCCCTAACTCACCTTCCCATAATCTTCTATGTTGGCCTCAGTCCCTCCTTGGACATGTTCACCTCGACTTAGGCCAAAAGCCTAAGTTGAAGGTGGCTAATGTAAAAAGTAACCTCAATCTTGGCCCTGATCCGACATCGTGTATTGTGCACCTCAACCAATGGAAAATCCATAAGTTGAGGGTGGCTATGAAAGAAGAAATCAAAAGAAAAATGGATATTAAAGAGTTTGATGTTGAAAAAGAGAAAAAAAAAAGGAAAGGATGGGACTTGTTGAAAGCTAAAGAAAAGAATAAAATACAAGAAAAATATGAAAGTGAAATATAAAGAGCTACAAAGTCTAAAGTCACATCCATGGTTGAAGATAATCAAGGGAAACAAGGTAAAACGGTACGATGTCAAGAATAGGGCAAAAAGAGGTAGAAAGCCTAATGTAATGTCAAGGAGGGCAGAAAGTCACTAAAACGTACCCAAATGTATCATACCTGATCCTTAGCCTATGTTACAACCCAATAAAGTCCTATAGTGATCCTAGAACCTAGTTTGGAGAGTCTAAGCAGTGAAAATAAGGGCAAGCTTTTGGTATTGAGCACTAACTATACTTGAAGTTACTTCTGAGTGTGAGTGTTGAATAAATCCTTGTACTCAAAATCAAATTTATTGTGTGAAAAAGGAATTTTGTTTGAAGTAAGGGGACTAGTTACATTATCGGAAAGTTGGTACCTTGGTGATAGTAAAACAGTGTATGTTGTGTGTTGGTTGGTCGGTCTTTGTCATGTTTGGATCCGTACAAGTTAGCTTGTTGAGTCTGAGAGAAAAGATTTGCACTCGAGAAGAGAGTCGGGGTAGAGAGCCATGTGATTGCTTGTGATTGAAATGCTTGCTTCTATACAAGTGACGTTTAGAGTCTTAGTGCGTCGCTTGAGGACAAACAATGAATTTAAGTTGAGGGTGTTGATATACCATGAGTTTACGGTGTTTTTAATACATTTCACTTAAGAGTTGTGTGTGTCTAGGGCCATTTTGTATTGGTTTTTATGTATTTTTCTCATGTTTGCAGGAAATATGTTCAGACATGGAAACTGAGAGACGCAGCTGAAGGATGTGCAGAAAAGGGCATCTATGGAGGTGATCCACGGACCGTAGGTCCAGTCACACTCCGTAGATGGGTGTCGTAGATGGGTAGGCAAGCCTCGAAGAAAAATCAGAAAATTCTTGACCAAGTGTAGAACCACGATTGAATTGACGAACAGTAGATTGATCTACGGACCGTACTACTGATCCGTCAAATGATTCAGAGAGGGATTCCAGTACCTGATTTTGAAGATTCTAAGTATGGAGCTATGGAGGAGGATCCACGGACCATAGATCAATCGATGGTCCGTACTGGTGCTCCGTTGTTTGGTTCAGAGATTTGAAGATTTTGAAGTTAGAAATTTGCCCAAGTCCTGAGTCACGGAAGGGACCTACAGACCGTAGATCCATCCACGGTCTGTAGGTCAGTATCGTTGATCGAAACCGCGTCCTGAAACATTATTTTTTTATTTCGTTTCCTTTTTAGTTAGGACTTATTTTTCTATAAATAGGGCATGTAAACCTCATTTTTGGGGGTTAGACTTTATTATTTTAGTTCTAGTTTTTGGCTTGGGAGATTAACTTGCAACCTTAGCAATTCTTAATTTCCTAAGCATGTTGTGGTGATTTTTACTTTGAAATTCTGGGATTATTCTACTATACTACGTAAGTTCATGATTTATTCTTCAAACATTATGAATTGTTTTCTTGCTAATATGTGTAACTAAATCCACAACTAGGGTTGTGGGAACCATGAGCGATTAACGAAGTATGAATAGTAACTAAGTAATTCTCGAATAGTATTTTGCATGCATTGATAATTCTTTCGTTTAGAAGTCTTTTTAACGGTGCGCAACGTTAGATTTCGCATTGTTGCTACTTGCCGGACCAAGAAGGTAGTTAATAAGAATATAATTATCAACATAAATTTAGTGTGATACTATCTAATATAATTAATATCGATTGGTGCGAGGGTGAAAACTAAGTCATACATCGATGTGACGTCTAATATGAGGTAATGGTAAGGGTTAGTAAATTATACACATGTAGCCAGACCAAGGTGCGGGGTGAAATTATCTAGATGTCGGACCAAGGATTTAGAGATACATAACTTATCGCTTTGCATGTAATACACTAGGAAGGGATTGCTATTACTAGGATTACGGAGTTATGAGCTTATGGGGAACACGTACGCCCTAGTTTCTTTCTCAATTTGATAACAACAAAAGTTTGAATCTTGCTTACTAATTACTTTCATAATTTCCAAAATTTGTTACACAAATCCCCCCTCCCTTTTACTTATTTGTCTCAGAAATACATTGGCTAAAAGAATATAATCGTTATTGAACTTAAGTATAAACCATATTCCTCGTGGGATCGACCCCAACCTACAAGTTGGGTTCTTTACGTGATAACGATCGCTTATACTTGTGAAAAGAGGTGTAATTTGACCGTATCAACTATCATACTTAGTACTTAATTGTGCTAACCCATATTTTCTTCATGTTTTACTACAAGTGTAGGTTCTGGCAAGTGAGTTGATTTCTCTCTGCTTGGATTTGAAATTCTCCAAGACTAAGTGGTATGTCCTCATAGATCGAGGACAAGTACTTGATATTTCCATTTCTTTCATGTAAAAGACTATTGTTAGACTTTTCGATTGTAAAGGGTCGTGACCCTACTTAGTTTTCAGATATTGTTTTTAGATGGCCATGTGAGAAAATAGACTTCCGCTGTTTCAAAGTGTTTTAAATGATTATTTTGATTGTATGGTTTTAAAGAAAGTTTTTAATTTCGTACTATTTTCTATTATCCAATGCAATGAACTGCTATGAGGCTTGTATGAGACCCCTTCTGGATCAAGTACGCCGTGTCGCATATAGGGGCTAGCCTTGGGTCATGACACCCTAAGTACATCAAAGGAAATTTTCCTCTCGGGAATCCAATACAACCTTCCACATCCTGGATCACAGCTCTAGCAGTGTTATCATGAACATAAAATAAGCTCTTCTCCTTATTGATTTTCTGCCCTGATTGTTGCTCATAGTCCTTCTATGATTTCATCACTAATTTCAATGACATCTTATCTACAAAAACAAATAAGATAGTGTCATCTCCATAGGACAAATGGTTAATGTTATCACTCCATTTTGGCATCCCAAATCCCTTAAAGTCCTTATTCTCAAATAAAGAGTTCAGGGCTCTAGCCAACACTTCAGAAGATAATATAAACAGAGTAGGAGACAAAGGGTCTCCTTGTTTCACACCCCTAGTAGAATGAAAGAATCCATAGGATTGCCCATTTATAAGAATATAATACCAATTGTTAGCCAAGAGTCTCCAAATCATATCCACAACTATATTATCAAACCCTATTTTTTCAAGCGCCTTTATCAAATACCTCCAATCCACTCTGGCTAAGTCCAATTTGATCGCTACATTTGCAGATTTGCCCCGTTTCTTAATATATGTAATGATTTCTTGGGACAATAAGATATTTTCTATGATATTTCTGCCCTTCACAAACCTAGACTGATTTTTATACACTAGAATAGGAAGATATGCCTCACTTCTGTCATGAAGCACTCTTGAGTTTACCTTATAAAGAAAATTACTTAAACTAATTGGCCTCATGTCAGAGAAAGATTGAACAAATTTTTTTTTAGGCAATAAGACCAAATTGGTGTGTGTAATAGACTTAGGTAAAGTGCTCCCTACAAAGAAAGCCTGGATCATTTTTACAACATCTCCACCAACAATATCCCAGCAGCTCTGGAAAAATATACCAGTTAACCCATCAAAGCCACTGGCACTTTCTCCATTCAATTCAAAAACTACCCTTTTCACTTCCTCCTTGACTGGTTCCTTAGTAATACCCTGTAACGACTCGGAAAATGATAGAGTGAAACTAGAGCCTCATATGTGAGTTGGAGTCGAGAACTTAATGAAATGATATTATTTGAATTTGACCCAAAATGGTTCTTAAAAATGTGCTTCGGAAGTTACCGTAAACTTGTTTAGCTGTATATAAAAAGATCCGTTTCGTTTTTCGAAAATCCGACTTCATATTCTTGTTTAGGGGGTCAAA
>JAJOOS010006769.1:0-29582 GCA_029582725.1 Solanum chiquidenum
TTTATCTTTATCGCTTTTAGTCTTTAGTTTCAGTTTTTCTAGACCTAGTTGGGGCATGTCCCAACATTTCTAGTCAGTTTAGAGGCTTATTTCAGACATAGTTAGATTCAGCTTAGTATTGAGTTAATATCTTCTTTGTATTAAACTCGTCAGTTATCATTTATCTCAATTATAGTATATGGGTATTTCCCCATCTTTTCATTTTATTTATGATTTAGCCTCCGCATCAGTTTATTATCTTTAGTATGCTCATGATCATGCCAACAGGGTTAGCTTGGGATCACTTATGGTCCTAGGTCCCGTGTCCACGTCTTGGGGTAGTCTCGGGGGATGACAAACCAAGACCTCACTTATGCCTAAAATTATCCCTCGAATCCAAAGGAACTCTTGAAATTTTGATCCGAGTATTTGAACTCTGAATGTTGACCAAAGTCAATCCAAAGGCAAAAATTCCACAATTTCACAACTTAGGACCTCAAATCCTCAAAAAGACTCGGAAACTAAAATCGAAAACTATCACGGATCTTATTTTACATATCGGGACTGATGGAATCTCATTCCGACACTTGAAACTCCAAAAGACATCAAAAACCACTTTCTTAAAAACTTGGCCGTTCAAACTCAACCAAAAATGTCAACTTTTAACTCAAAGTTCAAAACCAACTTTTCAAACTCAACCAAAAATGACTATGGATCAACATTGGGAGGGAAAAATGGTAATTTCCATGGAAACCCCAAAAATGACCGACCGGGTCATTACAAAATGAAAGAAGAGTAACATTCTTAAATACTCCATCCATCCAACAATAATTCCCCACTATGTTATTTTGGGATGTCCAATATTATTTGTCCACTTTATGAGATCAATGAATAATTTTGCACTTAGTTCCTAATTACCCTTGTCATTAGTTATAGTAATTTTCTTATTATATTTTTAAGACATTGTATTTATTATATTTAAAGGGTGATATTGTAAAATTATCCTTTTATTTATAGTTTTTTGAAAAATGTGCAAAATCAATAGTGGACAAGTATTGTTGGACAGAGAAAATATCTCATAACCTCTTAATTGTAAACCCGACACACTTCACACTCATAATCAAAACTTTACTAGACACAACTTTATAGACTAGCTAGGACACTTAATCCACTTTGATACCAATTTTTAACGCCCCAATTTTGAGCCTAGGCAGGACTAGCACTCAATGACTTAACTTGCCTAAGAAATTCAGCCAATGTAACCTTATCATGAAACATGCAAAATAGAAAGAAATTCCCATCACAAACGTTTATTAAGTTCAAACCGTCAAAATCATAATATCCTATAAAATAGAAAGATTTTTCATTTCTTACATTAATGAAAATTTTAGAATCTAAACTGATCTAATCTATGAAGCCTCTAGTATAGCCTAAACAATTATATTTAAAAATATAGACCTTATTTGAAAATATATGATATTTATTAATAAAAATCTGCAACATCTAATATAGATTTGTACATTGTTCACTCTTCCAAAATTGGTTTAGTTATCCTGGGGTTCGAAAAATATTGGTTTATCACTTTGCAATTTCACAAGTGCTATAAACACTAATCACTTCAAGAAAATATACGACGCATTTTATGTAAATATATGAATAGTTAGTATAAATGTAAATAGTACGATCTCTATGTATGTGTAAAAAGTATATCATTCGCTATCATATATTGTTAATGAATATTTTGTGCCTAAATCTATATATTTTTCAGTCTCCAATAATTGATAATCAAAGGGTGTTACATCTAATTTGACAACTACTTAGACGTATTATTTTTTCCGTACAATAATTTTATATTAAAACAAAGTTTATTAAAAAAAAAATAGATTTTTACAATATTGGATCCGTGCTAGCACGGATTATCACTATCTATTAAACCAATAACTAGTTGAAAAAAGATACGGGTGAATTAGCTATAGTTAAATGTATATAAGAAAACATATGTAATTTTATAGGCGGAACTCTCATGGTTGGGCATTTAAAGTTGGTACCAATTTTCAGTAAACAACTCAACTAAGCTTTGCTCATTTTAAACACCTCGCGTAGGACTATGTCGTGTCATTTTGATGCTTTTCTTAATAATTAATAAAAACACTAAGGAGAGTGTAACACACTCGTCAGTGACGTGTCAAAGTTACGAATATATAAAGGCATATGACATATATGTCAAAACTAATTATTATTTAAAAATAATGTATTGTAAATAAAAATTTATTTTTAAAATTAGTTATTTACTTGAAAAAAGTTACATTTCAATTTATTTACATTTTAAAAAAACATGCGAACACTTTCTCTCACCGTCATTTTCTCCTCTTTTGTCCCCCATGACCTTTTTCGTCAAATTTGAAGGAATTATGGGTAAGATTCGTTCCGATTATTATGGGTAGACCAATGGTGAAAGAAATCGGATCAAAAAAAAAATTAAGTTGACTTAAATTTTTTAGGTTAGGCTAGTCTTAAATGAAATCTGAGCGATGTGAGGCCTAGGGCAATTCAGGAAAGAATTGAGTGATATGTCTAAGTGTGGGTCACGTTTTCTAGTAGCTAAGACACTAAGGATCCCATAGGTTCTTTAAAAATCAAATTCGAATGAGTAAAATTTCTGATATCAAACTTGGTGTGAAGGGGTTAGTATAGACCGTTAAAGATCGAAGGTATATTGCGAAATAGAGGCTTTTGGGAAGGTTTCCAAGTCTCTGATTTGTATAAGTCGATTTAGCGGGAATCACACCATTATAGCGAGATCACTTTGTTGGTGCTATAGTGGGTTGAGCCTCTATGGAGACGCCATTATAGCAGGGTAAATCGGGTTTTAATGCAGAGAAGTATTCAAAACCTCTTATTTTTCTGCAATCTCATTCTTGGAATTGGAAAGGGCAATTTAGGACAGTTTCTTTAGCTTTTCCACTAATCTCTCAATAAAGGTAAGTTAATTACTTTTCTAGCTTGTATTTTGATTTTTAAGTCTTAGAATCTAGGTTGTAAATTTTGGGGAAGGGTTTTAACTTGCATTAATGGTGGAATGAATGCTTGTTGGATAGGATGATCATGGGAATGGATTCGGATTTAGGATTTGATTACAATTCCAGTATTGTAAGGTCATTATGGATTGATTATTGCGTATTTATTATAATTTGGACTATGAACAAGTCAATGCATTGCAAAAAGGGAAAGCTCAGGTTCTTTAGACTTTTCAAGGCTTGATTCGAGGTAGGTGATGATTGTTATTTTTCATAGTATATAATGTGTGCATGTTAATTGCTTTATAGTATTATTGTGCAATGCATGTGGAGAATACTAGAAGTTTAATCTGAAATGATATCATGTGACAATCTCATGCAATGATATCATGAAGTTCAAAGTGACCTGCACCAGAAACCAGCAGCTCAACTCAAGGGAAAAATCCTCGAATGGACCCTCAAAAATTATTTGGGGTCCGATAAAATAAACTGAATATGTTATCCCACTTAATTTGATATTTTGGACTCAATAGAATCGTTGATTTATAAGGAAAGGACCTACACTAGAAACCAACAGTTCAAGGGAAAATACACTAATGGGTCCTCAAAAATTATTCGGGGTCCGATAAAAATAAATTGGACATGTTACAGATGGCTGATTATCAATTTTGATATATGTTTATGGTGGATTGTACAACACAGAGTGACTTTATTATGGGTTTTATCAAGAAACATGACTTGGATACTAAGTGCAAGAGGATTTTTGATATGGTACAAAATTTTCATTAATTCTTGAAAAGGTATAGGTTGCATTGGGTGTTACTTTTTTTGGTTTGTAATTATAGAAAGAGATATTGTTATTGTTGAGGTATAGGTGTTAACATGTCATTCAAGAGTATGATTTGGGACATGAAGAATGAGTTTGGGAGCATTTCTTGGAAAGGATTTCACTCTAGGTTATATAGAGTGGTTCAGGATTGTACAATGACACTCGATGCTTTGAGGCAAAGTTGTTGGGCTAATATGCCACCTGAGCTATTGAAAGATGTACTAATGAAGATTAAGGCGTCTGAGAAAAAATGTGGTTGCTTGTGTTGGTGTTTGTAGGAGTTGGAGAGAAATAATGAAAGAAATTATTAAACACCTGTTAATTGCATAAAATTGATGTGCGCATCTCCTTGAAGCAGATTATGAACGTTTTGAAGCTTTGAGAAAGAGAAAGGCAAGATCTTAAGGATCCCAGATACATGTTCGTATTCAAGGTATGTTAAGACTATCTAGACTTCGAACGTCGAGCACGTATCATGAATCATCAATATCCTTCATTTCCCTTTTTAAGAGCTTCATAACGTTCACAATCTACTTCAAGGAGATGTGAACGTCAAACTTTCACAATTTTCAGATGTTTTGACAATTTCTTTCATTATTTCTCTCCAACTCCTACAAGCACTTGCACAAGAAACCATATTTTTTCTCAGACGCCAATCAGAGTTAGACGTTTCAATCCTCATTAGTACATCTCTTAATACTCAGGCGGCATATTAGTCCAATAATTTTGCCTCAAAGCATCGAGTGTCACGGTAAAGTTCTAAACCACCTTATGTAACCTAGAGTTAAATCCTTTTCAAGAAATGCTCCCAAACTTGTCCTGAATCATACTCTGAAGGACATGTTACCACCTATACATCAACAAATAACAAACACCTAATTTTCGCAACAGTAACAAGATCTCTTTCTATAATTACAAACCAAAAAAAGTAACACCCAATACAATTTACACTTTTTCAAAAATCAATCTTGGATGGAAATTATGTACCAGACCAAAAATCCTCCTGCACTTAGTACCCAGGTCCTGTTTCTTGATAAAACCCATAATAAAGACAGCTCTATAATCCACCATATACATACATCAAAATTAATAAACATCCATCTATAAATCTAAAGTTTCGATCTTTGATAATAAAAATTAAATCGTTGATAAAAAAAATTCAATCTTGAATAAAATATCCCTTCAAGTGATGAAACTAATCACACACCCAACTTGTAATTCTACATCTACAGATCCATAAGAATCAATCAACACCTTCAATCCAAGATTTGATAGGGAAGCAATCCATCAACCAAGCAGTAATTATATATCCATCAGGCGGCAAGTATATGTAATTTAAATTGGGAGCATTAATCAGGTTACCTGATTTCTTTTTGGTTGTCAACGTCGAAGCGGGTTCATGTTAACACTTGAAATAAAAAAATAATTTTATATTCCTTTAAGCTCTAATTTATTGTTACCGATATACCAAGTCTCAAAGGATATTAAATAAATTATGGAGTTGGCCCATTAACCACCAATTAAATTAATTATTCAAAAGAATATCCATCAATTAATAACCTTAGTTAAATGAATAGTTTGAATTCCTATTTAATATTTATGGGAAGAGTCTTTTATGATAGAAAGAGGTTTAGTGCTCAAAAAAACCTAGTGGGTCGTTACATCATCTACCACTAAAATAATTGTTCGTTCTCGAACGATAAAATAATAAAAGCAATTGAACATTTAAAACAAATGGGGATATATGATCCACATGTCTGACGCGTACTCCCAAGTAGCCTCCTCAACTAGATGATGCTTTCATTGAACCCTCGTAGTCATTTTATGAATTTTATCTATTTTTCCTATTTTATCCCTTTTATTACTTTCACACGGTGAATTGTGACTTACGGGAATATGATACTCATTAATTTTTAAGGCAATTAGATGAATTTTGAAAACAAATATAGTTAGGGTCAAAATTTATTGATTACTACTTCGATTTTGACTCTACTCGTGGAGGGAGACATTTTCATTGTATACTGTGATAATTCTTGAATTGATCTTGGTTGTGTATTAATGTATAAAGGGAAGGTGATATCTTATTCTTCGTGATAGTTGAAGGTTCATGAGAAGAATTATCCTATCCATGACTTAGAATTGACAATTATAGTGTTTGCACTAAAGATTTGAAGACATTATTTTTATGATGTGCATTATGAGATGTTCAAGGATCATTGTAGTCTTCAATATATATTTAATCATAGAACCCTTAATTTGAGACAACAGAGTTGATAAGTGTTGTTCAAGGACTATGAGATGACTATCATTTATCATTGGGCAAGGTGAATGTGATAGTCAATACCTTAGGTTGAAAGGCAGTGAGCATGGGTAGCCTACATTTGTTATATGTGGGAGAGCGTTCTTTGGTTACATATGTCTAGTCCTTAGCCAATTGGTTTGTAAGACTTGATATTTCAAAATCTAAAAGAGTTTTGATTTACATAGAGGTGAGGTAGTTCGTATTGAAGCAGATTCAAATTCGATGCTTTGGTGATAGAAATTTGTGTTAGATTCGAGACAAGCGGTGACAAGGAGAAGCCAAGGAGGAAATTTTTAATGGTGAGGGGGGTTTGAGGATAAATATCATACTTATGCTTTTTGGATAGGTGAGTTGACTAGACTGATCATGGAGTAGACCCAATAGTTTGAGGTATTCTAATCATCTGAGGCATATTAATATGTATCGTTTATCATCAAGTGAAGTATGAACACCAAAAACCTAAAGGTGTACTAAAAAGAAGTTAAATAGTTCAAGTTAAGTGACATATTGACCACGTTGGTATAGTGTCCGTTTGATGGAAGTCACAATATGGTCTCAGTATAATTTATCAAGAGATATAAGCTAAGATGGCACATGAATATCGTCCGTGCGGGATTATTTGATTTTATGATAGTGCGTTGAGATCATCCGCACAGGCATGTTGAGATTGTATGTGTCGGTATATGGATCTCACGAGTCTCTCATGGGATATGAACTCTCGATGTATTTTTCAGAAGTATCGTGTATAAACAATTGAGATAGTACTTGTCATTTCAGGCATATCATTTCATGGTGTTGCATTGCATTGCATCTCATGACATCCTCTATTCTTGTTTGATTATGTGCTTCATCAGTATTTGGACATTACGTGTGATTTAACTATCTCTATTGATGAAGCTTGGTCGATAAGTGTAATGTAGACTTGTAAAATTAAAAGGATGATCTTCTTATATATTTATGTTATTACTTCTTCGTTGTCGGTCTATGAGACATACTGGGTACACGTAGTTTTGTACTCATACTACACTTGGTGCACTCTTTTGTGGTGCAAATTATATTTTGAGTACGAGCACATCTCGTGGAGCTTTCTAAGTTTGAGCTTGAGTTATCTTAGAGTTATGGTGAGTTGCTTGGTTGTTTCGTGGTCCACAGATTCCTCCAGCACTTTATTTATTCAGTTGTTTAGTAACCAGACAGGATATTTCTTATGTTTAGACTTGTCATTTAGTTTTGGACTTGTATCATATTATAAAAGCTCTTGTATTTGTGACACTAAATCTTGGTGCGGTATTTCAGTTTTATGTATTTTATTTAAAAGACTTAGTATTTAAGATATTTGTTTGCTACTTACCTTTTCACATTTTAAGTTGAATTGGTTAACTTATTGGGTTGACTTACCTATCGATTGGAAATATAGGTACCATCACACTTGTAATTTTAGGTCGTGGCAATTTGGTATCAGAGCCCTAGGTGCATTGGTCTCATGAGTACAAGATCTAAGTCTAGTAGAGTTGTAACGACCTGATCCCGTCGTTATGGAAAGGCCAATGGGGAAATAATTGGGGACAGAAAATGGTAGTAACTTGAGAATTCCTAGCCTAGTCCAGATTTGGACGAAATCGGGGTCAGTGAGGTCTAGGGAGATATGTTAATGAATGAGAAAACTAATTATGAATTTGATCACATGAATAGATAGCTAAGACGTTAAGGAAACCGTACGATTTTATGGAATCAAATTCGGGCGAGTAGAACTCACAAAACTGATCTTAGAGTGAGCGGATATTTTTTGAGTGTCATGGAATGAAGGTGTGTTGTGAAATGGGGGTTTGAAACTCTGATTCCGATGTTCTGTCTCCACGCAAGCCGCCAGAGCGGGGGCGCTGTAGCGGGACAATCGCGACTTAAGTCGGAAATAAACCCCAAAAACGTTATTATTCTGTAACATTCGATCTTGAGAGCTAAGGAACGACCCAGGAATATTTCTTGAAGGTTTTCACCTCTTCTAGCATCAAAGGTAAGGTTTTTACTCTCTGAATCCATGTTTCAATCCGTAGAACCTAGTTTCTTGAGTAATTATCGATAGTGAGGGTTTTGATCTGGGAATTATGGTGGAAAAAGCCCTAATCTGGGTATGAGGATCAAGGGTTTGGCTTAGGGTTGATATTATTGATTATAATCCGGGTAATAAGGCCTTTGATTATTGATCCTTGCGTATATAAATTGTTTGTAGACCTAGAACAAGCAGAAAGAATCTGAAAAGGGAAGATTCAAGTGTCATAAGGGATTCAAGCTTGGATTCGAGGTAGGTGATGGTTGTGATTTCATATTGTGCGTGATGCATGTTAGTAATTGCTACATTGTAATGCATGTATGTATGTGAATGAAGCCTATTGATCACACCTAATGTAAATAAGTATGAACGAAGAACTACATGTCATGAATCACCTCTTGTGGTATGATTGTGAGAATATACATTGTGATTATGATTGTGGTTTGTTGAATGGAGCGGTGTCACATTTCGACACACTAACTGGGATCGTTTACCACGTACCGGCATAAATATTGAAACGAGTTTCACGATCCGATACACTAATTAGGATCGGATGTCACGTACCAACATACATATTGGAGAACGGGTGTCACGATCTGACACACTAACTTGGAACGGGTGTCACGATCTGTCACACTAACAGTTTGGGTATGGGTTCCATGAGAGGACCATTGAATTGGGTTCTATGAGAGAACCATTAATTTATTATTTCTACTTGTTATTGAGAATGTGGAATCGTGCATTGCTCCTGAAATGATAATCGATGTGTATATATATTATGTGCATGTATGTGTTTACGTTGTTGTAATTCTGATATATGTTGTGCTTACTGGAATAGCCGTGTGATCCTACAAGTACACTATGGTTGTGTACTGATACTGCACTTGCTTGTTCTTTATTGAGTACAGGGCATCTTGATCAGGCGGCTATTGATAGACCTCAGCTAGGTGACTATTGAGCGTGATCGGATTCAAGGGTGAGCCAGTTCTTTCAGGTTGCCATGGATCTTTCTTGTTTAAGTCTACTCTTTTCGGACTCAGACTATTTATTTAAGGTGTTTGTTTAATTTCGGGGTTGTACCCCTTGTTCTTATACTCGCCGTTAATAGAGTTTTGGTACAATGACTTTCAGATTCTATGGGTTGTTCTTCCGCAAGTATTTTGTTAGATCTTTTGAGAGTTTATGGGAACTCTATATTTCCTTTAGCATTTAAACATGTTTCCGTATCTTTAAATGTGTAGTTTTTGGTTAAGTGGTTTAGTTTGGGTTGTAGTAGTGGTTCTCCCACTGGAGGGTTAGTGTGGGTGTCAATCACGACGGTCTGGATCGTGACAATAGTCTTGTGAGTCGGTGCAGAGACGTATGTTACTTATCTTTGAGAGGCTATAGGACTTTAGGAAACTTTCATTTTTTTTCATTCCCTATCGTGCGTATGTAGTTCAGTAAAAGATTTAAGCTTCTTTATTTTATTTTCTCACTAATTATGAGGATATATTTTAACTTTGTTTGCGAGTGGCGAGAGTTTACATTACGTGGTGTGGTGTGAGATGTTATGATATGGTTAGCAAAATAACCAAGTAAATAAGAGTTGCAACATTGAGAATGTTGGGTATAGTGTCAATGGTTTGTCTGAGATGTGCTTTAGATAAAAGAAATACTTTAGATTAATTCAGTTTTACTGCAACAGACTTATGACACTAAATCATGGGTGATATTCAGTTTTTCCTCATTTCATATTTGTGAAAGACTTAGTATTCAGTTTGCTGGTCACTTACCTTTCTATTTTATTATATTAAATTGAGTTGGTAAAATTATTGAGTTTTCTTACCTATCGGTTGGGAACATAGGTGTCATCACGACTTGTTACAAATATATGTTCTTAACTAATATTATAAAAAAAAAATTGATATGTTTTTCAAATTAGTAATATATTAATTAAATTAATAATAAAATTTAAAGTACAAGTTTTCTCTGAACGTCACAAAATACATGTTTACAAAAAGATTAATACGATAAATATAACGTTATAAATTATGAAAATATTTGACAAAAAGATAATCTATCAAGTCTAACTAAAAAATTTATGACTTGCAATAAGAAATATCAACTTAAAACTACAAACAAGTGAAATTAAAAATATAACATAAGATCTAAATCCGAAAAGAAATTTAATGTTTTACTCTTATGTCAAATTTCAGCCTAACGCACATAAATGTAATTTAAAATTAAAAAAAATGTAAATCTATAACCTTGTTCAACAATTAGTTTTCCTTCAAGGTAAAATTATAATATTAATAAAATCATGCTAATGAAAAAATACACATAGAATAAACAAATAAATAAAATAGATGATACAAAAAAAAATTGTGGAATCACATGAAGTAAAGGTTGAGAATGAGAAACAAATGAAATATAAATAATAAAAAATAAAAAATGTATTTTTAGAATAATAAAATAAAAATAAAATTAAAATAATAGAACTAAAAATAAATAAGAACAAAAAAATTTAAAAACTAAATAAAAAGTAATCAGTTTGTAATTACACCAGTTAATTATCAGAAAATTACATGGTCAACCAAACGGGTCGGAGACACAGTGTAATTACACCAAATTAGGAAGGCTATAGCCATAATTTATTTAAATTGTAATTCGCAGTAAACATCCCCTTTTTTTGTCATCTGATTCGGTATACAATTATCCATTTTCGGTATACAATTAGTCATTTTATACATTTATGTATAAAATGTGTTTGTGTTTGTATAAAGCGAGAGAAAAGTATATATACAAATATAAATACATAGATCTGCGTCATATACACTTATAATTATACAAATACAGATCTTACTATACAAATTACAATATATAAATGAATTTATATAAAACTGAACAATTTGTATAAAATTGGATGTTTGTAGCGAATTATACAAATCAAAAGCTCCATAACAAACATAAAATTTGATATGGAGCGCAATTATGCAAACTATTATAACATACAAATATGATTTTTATGTTTGGTATATGTGAAAGTTGCTCAATTATCAATTATATGTCTAAATAATATGAGAATTCTAAGATTATTAAATTTATTTTTTATTTTATTTTCTTAAGTTTGCTAAAAAAAAAATCAAAATATATTACGTGCACAACACATATCTGTATTAGGCAAAAAAAAAATGTAAATATTAAAATGCTTGATGTCTCAACTCTTTCAAACTCAAAGGATCTGATCTCATTCTAAACACTTATTTTTAAATCAAAATATCTCAAACTAGAAATTTTAATTTATGACTTTTATTATAAATTATAAGTTTTAAGCTTCTTTAAATTGACTCTTACTCTCTTTACTTCAATTTTTGTTATTTAATTCTAATTTGATATAAAAGTTTAAAAAGTAAATAAATTTTAAATCTTATGATAGTACGAAAGTAAGTATATGAATAATATATTAAAATATTTTTGATTTTATGATTTTAAATATACTAAATAAAAAGTCAAAATAAGAAAAACGAAAAAAAAAACATTTCTCAAAAATTGATTTTAGAAGGGAAAAGGCAGAGATCCCTTCCTGAATTTGTTCCGAAAAATCAATTACACGCTTAAACTATTATGACGACCTATTACAAACTTTTACTACTTAAAAGTGAATTTACTTACCCCTAAAACTGATGTAGCAAAATAATTTTTAAAAAAAATAAAAATAGGCGCATCAATTTTATTAAAGTAGAAAATAAGTCAAAATCAATTAAACCCCACCCATCCTCCACATCTCTTTCTTTTTCACAACCCACCCTATTCTTCTTCACCCTCTCCCTCACCTCCTTGAAGTAGCACATTTTTCTCCTCTTTCTTTTAAGCAAATATCTCTCCTTCTTCCTTCTTCGACTTAATTCTTCTCAGCTTGCTTAGCAAATTACTTATCATCAATCTAAATTTTATGAGTTTTGATTTGTGTTTGTTAACAAATGGTTTCTTAATGTCATCAGTGGGATAAAATATTGGGGCTTTTTTAGCTACCGCAGCTATGACGGGCTTTTTTGAGTGAATGAGAGAATATCTCACTCTCTGAATCAGCTCCAGATTTTGATTAGTGTTTTTTACGGTCATTGTTGAAACTTTCTTCTTTGTAATTTTGGTATGAAGAAAATATAATTATTAAAGAATTTTAATAATTAATGAGAGATTAATTAATGTAAAAGATAGTTAACAGAAGAAAAGTTAATTAAAAATAAAAATAATACAATTTTTTTAATTTTTGACATGACACTGATGTGGCAGTGAGTGTAATACACCATATATTGTGAGTGGTGTTTCACGTCCCAGGGGTAAAAAAATTCACTTTTAAATAATAAAAATATGTAATAGATCGTCATAATAGTTTAAACGTGTAATTGACTTTTCAAGATAAGTTCAAGAGGAGATCTATGCCTTTTTCCATTTTTAAAAAAAAACTAAGTCGAAAAAATTAAAAGCAAAAGAATACTAAAAACAAAAAGCATAATTGAAATGATGGAATTGATACGAATTGGACAGTTTTAAAAGCAAACCTAATATTTATAATTAAAAAAATAAAAATAAAGAAGAACATCCATTAATTTTATCATTATTTTATTCTGAATTTCTGTTTACCCATGAAATAGAAGTTGTTCCCAGTGAAAGGGACTTTGAAAAGGACTTGTTGATAAGACGTGGACGTTAACGGCGTTAACTGTCCGTCCAATTATGTAGCTAAATGACATGCTCTTTTAAATAGTGGGACCCAAGTGTACAATTATTTTCTTTACTTTTTTTTGTCAGAAAGAGGAGACAGATGACCTTCCCGAGGTAAAAAAAAGTAGGCAGTAAAATTTTCTGACGGCAGGTAAAAGTGTGGGGTTTTACCTTTTTACAGCGAAACTGACAAGTACAGCTCGTGGGGTCTCATAACTCCTTAACTTCTTTTTTTTCGTACTCCATTTCTTTCTTTGGCATAAATATCGTTTGATAGCTCATTAAAATTATATTTATACAAGTAATAGAGGAATTAATATTAAGAGTTATTTGGTGTGATTAATAAGAGGAATTTAGTTTTAGAATAAATTTTAAGTAGTCTTTAATTTCTTGTTTGATTGTAAAGGTTGGATTAACTTATCTCAGGATTAATAATTAGTTCTAGGATAAGTTATCTTGGAATAAAATATGTAAAATAATTTATCTTGAAATAACAAAAATACCCCCATAAACTTTCTTTTATACACCATTTTTATATTCATGTATATGAACATAATTTTTAACAACATTTATAATAACATTAATAACCTTAATTATTCGTTGTTTTTATGATAATATATTTTTCCGTTAAAAGATACATTTTTTATAAATATAAGTTTTATTTATGAATATATTATAAGTTGAATTTATTTGTCCAATTCTTATGTTTATTTATATTTTGATTTTTCTTAAAATGTTTACTCCACTATTAAATTATATATTTTTAATTAAATAGTTTATTACTCACTTAAAAATTATATTTTAAATATCAATTAAACTATAGATAACTTTGGTAATAAAATTTCTTTTACTTTAATAAACTTAAAATTGAAGTTTCACTTTAAAGTTGAATAAGGTGAATTTTTTATTTTTAAACTAAATAAGATGAAAGCTTTATTTTTAAGCTAAATAATATGAAAATTTTATTTTTAAGTTAAGTAAGATGGAATTTTTTTTTTAAAGTTAAATAAGATGAAAATTTATTTTTAAAGTTAAATATGATGAAAGTTTAATTTTTAAAACACACGACATAATCATGAAAATGCACACACAAAAATATTCAAGATAAATAAGATAAAAAATTTAATTTTAAGAATGAATAACTAAAGCTTGCAAAAAAAAAAGGTGGAGGATATTTTTGTAAACCAACAACTTATTTTTAAAAATTAAGCAGTCAATATAAGTTTGAATATGACAAACCAAACTAACAACTCTAGAGTTCTCTATTTTTTCAAACAACCAACTCCAAACAATTCTCTATTTTACTCTCTAAAGAGAGTTCGGCTTCTCTCCTTAATATTATATTATTATTTTTATTTTAAATCTTTTTTTTTTCTTCAAATAATCACCTTATACAATTTTCATGTGATATTAAATTTTATTTTATTTTCAAATTCTTTATAGAATATAGATTTATATTTTATTCTAAATTTCTAAAGAACAACTACGAATAATTGAAAAAAGAAATCTTAAGCACAATCGCAATCAAAATCACAACTTCTCTAGGTCGTACATTAAGTCTTTTTTTGAATATTGTTAAATTTGAAAACGACCTTCGGATTATTAAATTATTATTCTGATTTTAAAAAAAACTATGTACTGTATTGTATTGTTATCTTGTATTTAAATTATTATGTTGTGTGTTGTATTTTAAATTACATTTTTTTATTTTATAATTTAAATTTTGTGCATTCCACATAGTGAAGATTAATAATAATATAAAATTATGTTCACTTAAAGTGATGAAAATTTAAAAAATATATTTGAAATATTATTAATTCGGGATGAAAGTAGTATATATTAAATAATATATTTTTAAAATTTTTACATGACATTTAAAAAGAATTATGAATATCAGAATTTAATTAATATCCTTAAATGTAAAATGTTATGTTAATTACAAAAAAATAAAAATAATAATATAATATTTAAAAAGTGAAATAGAAAGTATGAATAGTAGTTCTCCAAATTTGGAGAACTACTACTCACCTCTCTTGTAACGACCGAGTTCCATCGTTATAGAAAAGCCAACGGAAAAACATTTTGGGTCAGAAAACTTTTTCGTAGTAACTTAGAATTTCTCAACCTAGTCCAGATTTGGACGAAATCGGATTATTAAAGTCTCGAGAAACCTAGTAGCAATTGGGTGATTTAATTATAATTTTGATCACATGAGTAGATAGATAAGTCGTTAAGAAATTTGTACGACTTTACGGAATTCAATTCGGATAAGTAGAACTCCCGAAATTGATCTTAGCGTGAACGAGTAGTTTCTGAGTGTTGTTGGTTAAAGGAGTGTTGTGAAATAGGGGTATTGGAATTATTAAAATAGCTCATTGTTTCGTGCAAGCCGCTTTGGTGGCGATTTCGATCGCCAGGGCGGGGTCGCTGTCGTGGGGTGAGGACCGTTGTGGCGGGCCAGACGCGACTTAAAGCGTAAATAAACCCAAAAACGTTTTATTCTGCAACTTTCGAATTTGAGAGCTAAGGAATGAACACATGGCTTTTCTTGACAGTTTTCCACTATTCTTGAGGCTAAAGGTAAGATTTTAACTCCCTGAATCTATTTTTTCGACCCGTAGAATGTAATCGAATGGGTAATTATCGATAGGGGAGGATTTTGATCTAGAAACTATGGTGGAAAAATCCTAATTTGGATATTTGGGATCATAGGTATGATCTAGGGTTGTTAGAATTGTTAGTAATCCGGGTAATTAGTGATTGTTTATTGATTCTCGTATTATATTGATTGTTTGTAGACCAAGAACAAGCAGAACGAATCCGGAAAGGGAAGGATCAAGTTTCTTAGGGTTTCAAGCTTGTTTCAAGGTAGGTGATGGTTGTGATTCTATGATTGTGTGATGTATGTTTGTCTTTGCTTCACTATGATACATGTATGTATGCGAATGTTGCATTATTGATTACACTTGTTGTAAATGAGGATATATGAATGATGAATGTCATGAATCATGACTTGATTGTATGTTTACGAGAATGTACTTTGTGATTGTGATTGTGGCTCGTTGAATGGATCGTGTGTTGCATTCTGACACACTAACTTGGATCAGTTGCCACGTTCTGGCATAATTATGGGATCGGTTACCACGTTTCGGCATAAACATTGGATCGAGTAGCACGTTCAGGTATGCTAATTGTTTGGGTTTGGGTTCCATGAGAGGACCAATGACTTGTCATATTTATGTATCTTGTGAAATGTGAAGTTGTTCGTTGTTCGTAAATGTTGATAATATTGTATATGTTCGATATATGCATGTGATTATACTGTTGAATTGACTTATGTATGTTGCACTTAGTGGGATAGTCGTGTGATCCTACCAGTACACTGTGGTTGTGTATTAATACTGCACTTGCTCTTTCTTTGTTAAGTACAGGGCATCTTAAGGCGGCTATTGACAGACCTCGCTTAGAAGATCAGTGATCACCGATCGAATTCAAAGGTGAGCTAGTTTTTCCGGGCTACCATGAGTTCTCCTTTCGTCTATGCCCATATTTCAGACTTATACTTTTCTAGTTAGTTGTTAGTTCATTAGTTTGGGGTTGTATTCATTCTTGTTTAGACTTGTTGAACCTTAGATGTTTTGGTACATTGACTTTCAGGTTCTAGGCGTATTTTCCCGCATTGTTAGTTGTTAGATCTTTTGGAAGTTTTATGGGAACTTCAGGTTTTAGCTATTTAACTTGCTTCTGTAACTTAAATGCTTTAGTTTTTTGTTTAGTTGTTTGGTTTGGGTTGTAGTAGTGGTTCTCCCACGGGAGGGTTAGTGTGGGTGACAATCACGATGATCTGGGTCGTGACAAAGTTGGTATCAGATCCTAGTTTCATTGCTCTCGATGTACCAAAATGAGTCTAGTAGAGTCTTGCGAAACGGTACGGGGACGCCTTTACTTTTCTTCGAGAAACTATAGGACTTTAGGAAATCTCTTGTTTTCTCTTGTCTCCTTTCATGCTATAACTTGATTCTAATTGGTATCTGGCTATTCAAATTGGTATCTCTCCTCTTTCACTCTTCTGTCCGCAAATGGTTAACACTAGATTCAACGGCGTCAGGCTCGTAGCTCCCGTCAATGCTCCAGCTGAGGAATTTGCAGCGAGAGGTCGCGAAAGAGATAGGGGTAGAGGCCGAGAAAGAGTGGCGCCTGCTAGAGATGGGGTACCGGTCGAAAATGCTCCCCAAAATGAGTCCCCTCCCGTACATCATGAGGAGATAGAGGAGAATATTGAGGTTGAAAATGTTGAGGAGGTTGGACAGGAGGAAGAGATTCAGGCTGAGACTATTGGTGTTCCTCCCATAGACCCAATATTAACTCAATAGATCATGTCATTCCTAAAAGGGTTGGTTGGTCCTGGAGTGCTTCCTTCTGCTCAAGCAACTTAAGTTCCTACTAATCCCCCTGTTGCTAGCACTGCGCCCAAGGTGGGTGGGACTGGAGGTAATGATGTTTTATTCCGTCATTTGTTGGGTTCAGTTATGACTGGTAATGAGCATGAGATGTTGACTAAGTTTTGAAGCTAAAGCCTTTTGTATTTCTTGGTTCTTAAAGTGAGGATGCTTATGAGTCTATCTTAGATTGCTATGAGAGGCTTCATAAGTTGGGAACTGTCCATCAATATGGGGTTGAGTTTGTGACTTTTCAACTTCAAGGTGAGGTTAAGCAGTGGTGGAGAGCTTATATGAAATGTAGATCTTCAATTTTACCCCCACTCTTTTGGACCCAGTTTCATGCTCTGTTTTTAGAGAAATATGTGCCTAGAACTTTAAGAGATCGCAAGAAGGATGAGTTCATGGCTTTGGAGCAAGGTGGTATGTATGTGGCTGCTTATGAGGCCAAGTTTCATGTCTTGTCTAGATATGCTACTCAATTGGTGACTACTGAGGAGGAGAGGATCCGATTATTTATTAGGGGACTAAATTTTGAGTTGCAAGTTTTATATGTTCCAATGACTTCTGCAGGGAAGAGCTTTAATGAGGTAACATGCTTTGTTAAGAAAGTGGAGGGGGTGAGGCGAGATAGTCAGGCTAAGACATTGGCTAAAAGGGCCAAGAACTCGGATAACTTTCAAGGTTCTTATTCCAAAGGGTCAGAGAGGTCAACGCTTGCAGCCAAGCCAATTTAGTCCGCTATGCCCGCCTCTACAGGTAATTACTTGGGAACTCCACCTCATAATTTGATTCAGGATAGCCAGGGAGTCACACCTTCGGCGGGCAGCAAGCGATCTTTTAATCGTATATGTCACAACTGTGGTGAAATTGGGCATATGAGGAGAGATTGTCCCTCACCCACGCATGATGGACTCCGCGCAGCAGCAGACTAGAACAGTGGTACCCACGGGAAATGGTAATAATGGTTGAGGGCGTCCACAAGGTGGGCGATGAGGTAATCAACGAGGTTGTGGGGGTAGAAAAAATGGTAACGCAGGCAGGGGTAATGTGCAGCCATGCAGGGAAGCCACTCGTCATGATGATAGGGCTCAGTGTTACGCCTTTCCGGGCAAGAATGAGGCAGAGGTGTCTGACGCAGTTATCACATGTACTATTCTTGTCTGTGATCGGATGGCTAATGTGTTATTTGATCTGGGTTCTACTTATTCATATGTATCCGTGAAATTTGCCTCAAAATTTATTATGATGTGTGATATACTTGATATGATATACTTGATGTCCCCATCCATGTTTATACCTCAGTTGGAAAGTCTGTCATAGTCACCCATGTCTATCATGTTTGTCCTATTTTGTTTAAGGGTTTTCAGACTTGGGTTGATATGGTGATTTTGGATATGACTGACTTTGATATAATCTTAGGCATGACTTGGTTGTCCCCTATTATGTTGTTCTTAATTGTAATACTAAGTATGTAACTCTAGAAATTCTGAGAAGGGAAAAGTTAAAGTGGGAATGGGTGTACAAGCCTAAGCAAGCTAAGATCATATCCTCCATTTGGGCTAGGAAACTGGTAGGGCAGGGTTGTTTGGCTTATTTGGTTTATATTAGGGATGTTGAGGTTGAATCTCCATCTATTAAGTAGATTCATGTGGTGTCAGAATTTAGATAAGTGTTTCCTAATGACTTGCCTGGTATGCCTCCGGGTAGAGTTATAGATTTTTGCATTGATTTAGAACTTGGTACGCGTCCCATTTCTATCCCTCCATATCGCATGGCCCCAGCGGAATTAAGAGAGCTTAAGGCTCAAATTCAAGAGCTTCTTGATAAGGGATTTATTCGCCCTAGTGCTTCCCCATGGGGTGCTCCAGTTTTGTTTGTTTAAAAAAATAATGGTAATATGAGAATGTGTATAGATTACCGGCAATTGAATAGGGTCACTATTCGAAACAAGTACCCTTTGCCTCGAATAGATGATCTCTTTGACCAATTGCAAGGGGCATCAATTTTCTCCAAGATTGATCTAAGGTCTGGCTACCATCAGTTGAAAATTAGTCTTGAGGATGTGCCCAAGACGGCGTTTAGAACCCGTTATGGGAACTATGAATTTCTGGTTATGTCTTTTGGTTTGACTAATACGCCTGCAGCTTTCATAAGTTTAATGAATGGGGTGTTCAAAACATTTCTTGATTCATTCGTCATAGTCTTTATTGATGACATTTTGGTCTATTCGAAAAGTGAGGAAGAGCATCCCGACCATCTTCATATTGTTCTGGGTGTTCTTGGGAAACAAAGGTTATATGCAAAATTCTCTAAGCGTGAATTTTGGTTGACTTCGATTGCATTTTTGGGGCATTTAGTTTCAAAAGAAGGGGTAATGGTAGATCCTCAAAAGATTGAGGCGGTTAAGAATTGGGTTCGGCCTAGCTCTGTGACAAAAGTTAGGAGTTTTGTGAGGCTCGCTAGCTATTATCGTCGATTTGTGAAGAACTTTACTTCTGTTGCCACACACTTGACAAATTTGACCAAAAAGGAGATACCATTTGAATAGACTGAAAAATGTGAGGAGAGATTTCAAAAGCACAAGACTCTCTTGACCACCGCATCTATTCTAACATTGCCGATTGAGGGTAAAGATTTTATTGTTTATTGTGATGCTTCACATTCTGTTTTGGTGATGTGTTGATGCAGGATAAGAATGTTATACCTTATGCATCGCACCAATTGAAGGTGCATGAGAGGAATTACCCAACAGATGATTTGGAGTTGGCAACGGTAGTGTTTGCTCTTAAGATATGGCGACATTATCTATATGATATTAAGTGTGAGGTATTTACTGATCATCGTAGTTTGCAGCATATGTTTACTCAAAAGGATCTGAATTTGAGACAGAGAAGGTGGATGGAGTTACTCAAGGATTATGATGTGACCATTCAATACCATCTGGGCAAGGCAAATGTGGTGGTAGACGCTTTGAGTCGAAAAGTGGTAAGTATGGGTAGTTTAGCTTGCTTGAGTGTATCCAAGCGACCCTTAGCAAAGGAAATTCAGACCTTGGAATCTAAATTCATGAAATTGGGCATCTCAGAAAAAAGTGGGGTGTTGATATCATTGAAGTGAGGGTGACATTCATTGAGGAGATCAAGGCCACACAGTTTGATGATGAGGATTTGGATGAGCTTAGAAAGAAGACTGTGATTGGTAAGGCACAAGAGATCACTCTTGATGCGGAAGGTGTGCTCAATTATAAAGGAAGAATTTGTGTTCCTCGAGTTGATGACTTGATTCAGAAATTATTGACAGAATCCCATGGCTCGCGATATTTTATTCATCCAGGTGTGACCAAGATGTACCGAGATTTGAAGTGAATTTATTTGTGGCCGGGCATAAAAAAGGATATAGCAGAGTTTGTGGCTAAGTGTCAAAATTGTCAACAAGTGAAGTATGAACATCAAAGGCCTGCAGGTTTACATCAGAGAATGTCAATTCCAGAATGGAAGTGGGAAATGATAGCTATGGATTTTGTCGTTGGTCTTCCCAATACTTTGGGGAAGTTTGATTCTATTTGGGTAGTGGTTGACAGATTGACTAAGTCAACCCATTTTATTCCGGTAAGAATAGATTATAATGCTGAACAATTGGCTAAAGTTTATGTGAAAGAGATATTGAGGTTGCATCTCAGACCGTGGTACCCAATTCACATTCAAGTTTTGGAGGAAATTGCACGATGAATTGGACACACAACTCACTTTTAGTACAGTCTTCCATCCACAGACGAATGGACAATCAGAGAAGACTATTCAAGTGTTAGAAGACATATTGAGGGCATGTGTGATTGATTTTGGAGGGCATTGGGATAAGTTCTTAACTTTGTGTGAGTTCTCTTACAATTATAGCTATCACTCCAGCATTGATATGACACCATTTGAGGCACTTTATGGGAGAGGATGTAGATCTCCCATAGGATGGTTTGAGGCTGGAGATGTGAAGCCTTTGGGGGTGGATTTAGTGAATGATGTTCAAGATAAGGTGAGGAGTATTCAAGTTAAGCTCTTAGCAGCCCAGAGTAGACATAAGAAGTATGCGGATCATAAGGTAAGAGACATGACATTTCAAAACGGGGAGAATGTTCTTCATAAGGTATCACCCATGAAAGAAGTGATGAGGTTTGGCAAGAAAGGTAATCTAAGTCCGCGATACATTGGTCCCTTTGAGATTCTTGAATGTGTAGGGCCAGTGGCTTATAGATTGGCTTTACCTCCTAACCTATCGGGAGTTCATCCGATATTTCATGTGTCCATGTTGAGAAGATATCATGGTGATGGAGATTATATCATTAAGTGAGACTCAATTGTGTTAGACAAAGACCTCCAATATGAGGAGGAACCGGTTGCAATTCTTGATTGTGATGTGCGTAAGTTGAGGACCAAGGAGATTAAGTCTGTGAAAGTTCAATGGAAGCATCGTCCAGTTGAGGAAGCTACTTGGTAAACCAAGAGGGACATGCGAGACAAATATCCCAATTATTCGTCGATTCAGGTACTACTCCATTCTTTCTTTAGCCTATTTTTCCTAAGTTTTGTCACTCGGGAACGAGTGATGGGTAAATTGGTATCTATTATAACGATCAAGTATCATCGTTATAGAAAAGCCAACGGGGGAAATTTTTGGGTTGGAAAACTTTTTTGTAGTAACTTGGAATTTCTCAACCTAGTCTAGATTTGGACGAAATTGGATTCATTAAAGTCTAGAGAAATCTTGTAGCAATTGGGTGATTTAATTATGATTTTGATCACATGAGTAGATAGATAAGTCGTTAAGGAATCCGTACGACTTTACGGAATTGAATTCGGGTGAGTAAAACTCCCAAAATTAATCTTAGCGTGAATGGGTAGTTTTTGAGTGTCGTTGGTCGAAGGCGTGTTGTGAAATGGGGGTGTTGGAATTATTAAAATAGCTCACTGTTTCATGCAAGCCGATTTGGCGGCAATTTCGATCGCCAGTGCGGGGTCATTGTAGCGGGGTGAGGACCGCTGTGGCGGGCCAGACGCGACTTAAAGTCGTAAATAAACCCCAAAAACGTTTTATTTTGCAACTTTTGAATTCGAGAGCTAAGGAACGAACCCAGGGCTTTTCTTGACAGTTTTCCATCATTCTTGAGGCTAAAGGTAAGATTTTAACTCTCTGAATCCATTTTTCGATCCGTAAAACGTAATAGAATGGGTAATTATCGATAAGGAAGGGTTTTGATCTAGAAACTATGGTGGAAAAAGCCATAATTTGGACACTTGGGATCATAGGTATGATTTAGGGTTGTTAGAATTATTAGTAATCCAGGTAATTAGTTATTGTTTATTGATTCCCATATTATATTGAATGTTTGTAGACCAAGAACAAGTGGAACAAATCCAAAAAGGGAAGGATCAAGTTTTTTAGGGTTTCAAGCTTGTTTCGAGGTAGGTGATAGTTGTGATTCTATGATTGTGTGATGGATGTTTGTTTTTGCTTCATTATGATACATGTATGTATGTGAATGTGGCATTATTGATCACACTTGTTGTAAATGAGGATATATGAATGATGAATAATCATGACTTGATTGTATGATTATGAGAATGTACTTTGTGATTGTGATTGTGGCTTGTTGAATGGATCGTGTGTTGCATTCTGACACACTAACTTGGATCAGTTGCCACGTTCTGGCATAATTATGGGATCGGTTACCACGTTCCGTCATAAACATTGGATCGAGTAGCACGTTCAGGTATGCTAACTGTTTGGGTTTGGGTTCCATGAGAGGACCAATGACTTGTCATATTTGTTTATCTTGAGAAATGTGAAGTTGTTCGTAAATGTTGATAATATTGTATATGTTTGA
This sequence comes from Solanum chiquidenum, assembly GCA_029582725.1. Classification (NCBI taxonomy): domain Eukaryota; kingdom Viridiplantae; phylum Streptophyta; class Magnoliopsida; order Solanales; family Solanaceae; genus Solanum; species Solanum chiquidenum. Next base: position 23,202 of record JAJOOS010006769.1, read on the forward strand.
TATATGCATGTTATTATATTATTGTATTGACTTATGTATGTTGCACTTAGTGGAATAGCCGCGTGATCCTACCAGCACACTGTGGTTATGTACTGATACTGCATTTGCTCTTTCTTTATTGAGTACAGGGCATCTTCAGACGGCTATTGACAGACCTCGCTTAGAAGATCAGTGATCACCGATCGAATTCAAGGGTGAGCCAGTTCTTCCAGGCAGCCATGAGTTCTCCTTTCGTCTATGTCCACATTTTGGACTTAGACTTTCCTAGTTAGTTGTTAGTTCATTAGTTTAGGGTTGTATCCCTTCTTGTTTAGACTTGTTGAACCTTAGATGTTTTGGTACATTGATTTTCAGGTTCTAGGCGTATTTTTCCGCATTGTTAGTTGTTAGATCTTTTGGAAGTTTATGGAAACTTCAGTCTTTAGCTATTTAACTTATTTTCGTAACTTAAATGCTTTAGTTTTTTGTTTAGTTGCTATGTTTGGGTTGTAGTAGTGGTTCTCCCACCGGAGGGTTAATGTGGGTGTCAATCACGATGGTCTAGGTCGTGACATCTCTATAATTGGAGAGTAGAGGGTAAAATAGAGAGTGTTGGGAGAAGGCATTCTCTATTTTACTCTCCAAATATAGAGAATGGAGAGTGAAATAGAGTAGGGTTGGAGATGGTCTAACTAATCCCATCATAACTTATCATAGTTTAACTTATCCTAGCATAACTAATCACAAAATAACTTGTATTCAAAACAAACGACCCCTAAGTGTTAGTTGTTTAGTTATTAGTTATGTGTCATTAATTATGTTGAATTTAGTTATTCATTTTCTGTTCTACATAAGAAATATATATGTGTTTCGTTATAACTTATAAATATTTTAGTAATGCAAATTTCTAATAACTTATTGGTTTGTGATCACGACCAACCTGCCGTGTAAGACAGCCACATTAAACCTCTAGTAGAAGAACCAATCATCTACTACTCCCTCTATCTTGTAATTTTTTTTATCATCTTACTAAAAATAGTGTTTCATATTAGTTGTCTATATTACTAAATCAAAAAAAGTTAATTATATTTTTATATTACTCTTGCAATTAATTTATTTTGAAAGTGTTCACATTTGTTGTAAAATTCTCAAGAAGTTTTTTAAGGGGTGAAATAATAAAATTATCTTCTTATTTATGATTTCTTAATATGCGTGTAAAATGGGAAATGATCAATTAATATGGGGCGGAGAGAGTAATATGCAAGAAACTAAACAATGAAACATAATAGTTTTCATTAATTAAATCAAACAATCATCAATCTTAACAAAACATGCGGCAATAACCCTTTAGAATCTAGAAGTTGTGTATCAAAACATCTACATAGTCTAGAATGCGGGGTTGCAACCCCAAGACAAAAGCAGTCTAAGTCCAAAAAATAAATTAGAGGGAAAAGATGAACTCATAGCAGCCCACAAGAAGCAGTTCACCCTTGGATTAAGAAAGTTTGGGATTTACAATTGAGGTCGCGTAACAGCCGCTGAAATTTGTCATGTACTCAATAAAAGAAGAGCAAATACAGTATCAATCCAAAAAAATTACAGTGTACTGGTAGGACAATCAATCAACTTTAATTATATGATATATGAACAAGTAACTGAAACTTAGTAAAACAAGACAATATGCAAATATAGCCATGCAATCAGTAATATAAACATGACTTCAATCCTCATCTTAACTTAACAACCACAACAAATATACTAACAACATTGCAATAAAATCGACCATGTTCACTCATGGAACTAAGATACAGAAAAATCACATATATCAAAAAAAATTATGGTGTTTGAGGAATTAATATGAGGTGGCATACAAAAGTTGTATAAGCCTCCTTTCATAATTTGACAAGTGCATAATTAAGTTTTATTTTCAGAAAAATTGGCCAAAGTTCCTTCTCTCTTACTTTTTAACTTTTTCCTATTGTACTTTACCTTTTCAACTTCTTGTTTTTTTTAACCATTATTTCAAAATTTGCTATTTTCTTGTCTTTAAATAATTTTAAAAGTATAAAATTTAGCCTAATTCATCATACTCCTAACATTTGGTACTTCCTCCGTCCCATTTAATGTGAGGTACTTTGACTCGGCACGGAGTTTAAGAAAGAAAGGAAGACTTTTAAAACTTGTAGTCCAAAATAAATGATGTAAATTTGTGTGGTTGTAAATCATTTCATTAAGGGTAAAATAGACATTTTATAGCTAAATTATTACTTGATATAGAAATGTGTCATTCTTTTTGGGACTGACTAAAAAGGAAAGTAAGTCACATAAATTGGAACAGAGGGAGTATTATTTTTCTTTCCTATATTAGTTATCTAAATTACTAAAAATAATTATTAAAATTATTTATCAATTAACAAAATTGAACTATCATTTTTTTATTTTCATTACCCTAGCAATTATTCTTTTTTGAAAGTATAAACAAAATTTGTAAAAATGTAATAAAAAAAAATCTTAAAGAGTAAATTAATAAATTATCATTTTTATTAATAATTTCTTAAAGAACGTGTAAAAAAGGTAAAATAACTAATACGAAAGGAGTATAAAATCATTTTTTTTCTCTTCTCAATAATTTCATAATTTTCTAATTTTGTAAACACTTAAATGTATCCAATGTTCTCCAACAAGAAAATAAAACAGAAAGACCCATCAATAATCTTCACAAATAATTACATAAGTTTTTTTTCTTTCTATTTTCATGTAATCCAAAACCGGTAATCATCCATACACTCCTACATACATACATACTCTCTCAATTTATATGATATATTTTTATTCTTGAAATTCAAGCTATGTGAATTTTAATTGATATTTTAAAAATATTTTATTATTATTATATTAACATGATAAGAATTGCAACTTATAGTGTTTGTTCAAAAATATAACTTTCTCACTAAGTTGCAATTCAACCTAAAATATTATTAGTTACAATTCTTTTCATGTTAATATTATAAAAAAATATTTTATTATTATATTAATATGATAAGAATTGCAACTTATAGTGTTTGTTCAAAAAATATAACCTTCTCATTAAGTTGCAGTTCAACCTAAAATATTATTAGTTACAATTATTATCATGTTTGTATAATAAAAAAATATTTTATAGCTTAAATTTTCGAGAACAAAAAAAAATCAATTATATTTTGATTTTGTTGATTTACAAGTAATTTTAAATAACTATTTATTTTTGTCCTAAAAATAATACAATTAATTTTGTATGAGGTTAAGAGCACAAATCTTAATTTAAATTTTTTCAAATACGTAATTATTTGACTTTAAATCTAAATTCATATTAATATATTTATCTCTATTTTATTTTTAACAAATGAATATTATGAATTATCAAAACAATAAAGAAAATAAATTACTAATTTTAGGACATTACTATTTTTATATTGAAGAATTGGAGAAATAATGCGCAAAAGAGATAATTAAATTGCTAATTTTAGGATATTATTATTTTTATTGTGTGATGAAATATATTTAAAATTTTACAAAGTACTCTACTGTAACAACCCGAATCGTCGTTATTAGGAAAGGCAAAAATCCGCGAAAATTTTGGGCCACTGTCCCGCTAGGGCGGGCCAGATGCAGCTGGGGTGGCAGCGCCACATCGGGGTAAGTTGGCGCTAGAGCGGGTGAGACGAGGCAGAATGTAAATTGCGAGAAATTCAATTTTCTCCATATTCCTAAAATACCTAGATAAGTCGTAAATTACCCTAGAAACCTTAGAAAAATTGCTCTAAGCTTGGGAAGGAAGGAGAAGAAGAATTCTAGCGTAGGGATGGTAAAATCTTGCGGATTCTTGATCAAATTCACCGTCGTGAACCCGGAAAGACCGGAATCGAAGTCAAAACTCCGTACAACCGCTTGGCGCCCAGATAGGCTAGGTTTTATGCATTGTGTAGTTGTAAATTTTTGTTTATCATATAATGTATGTAAATCAATAGTAAGGTTTATGTGTAGACCTTCGTGCACCGAGTGAATTTCATGGGTAAATTCTAGAATTCAACGTAATTGGGTTTATGCTTTATGAAGAGAATTTTTGATGACTTGTTAGGGTTTTCGGAATTGCTATCTTGGATAGAATTGTTTCAAGAACAAGGACATGAAATCAAAAGTGGAACTAGATTCATGAATGTATGCTACATTCGATAAGTTGAGGTGATAAACTTAAGGAATTATGATGAATTGTGATTAATCCCTAATAAGAAATTATAATGATGAACTAGGGCTGAACTTGGGAGAGATATATATACATACATATATGATAGGGATTGAGGATTAATTCGTAGGTGATGGTTGTGATTTCATGATTATGTGATATATGCTTGTTCTTGCTTCATTATGATACTTGTTATGTATGAATGTTGCAATGTTGATTACACTTGTTGTAAATGAGTTAGGTGAATGATGATTGCCATGAAATCATGAAGTAAATGTATGATCTTGATGAAGTATTTGTGATTGTGATTGTGGTGTGTGAATGAGATCGGTTGCCACGTTCTGGCATAACTAACTTAGATCGGTTGCCACGTTCTGGCATAACTTACTTAGATCGGTTGCCACGTTCCGGCATAAATATGGGATCGGTTGCCACGTTCCGGCATAAACATGGGATCGACTGCCACGTTCCGACACACTAACTTGAGATCGGTTGCCACGTTCCGGCATGCTAACTGGTTGAGTTTGGGTTCCGTGAGAGGGCCAATGATATGCTATTAAATGTTAGTTGTTCGGTGTTCGTATACTTGTTGATAATATGGTATATGCTTGGTATACGCTTGTGAGTATATTGTGGTATTGGTTGTATAGTTTGTACTTAGTGGACTCGTGTTAGGACGATTTATAGTTGGTGATTCGTGGGGATGTAATGGCGAGAGTAGAGATAGTAAATGTGATGGGATATGTTAGGTGAATTTCACCTTGGGGGAAAGAAGATTGGGTTAGTGTGAAGAAAGCTGAATTAATGGTTTATGTGACGATGGTGGGGTATTATGACGAGGAAGCAAGGGTACGACGTGAGTGGATAGTTGAATTGGCGGTGCTGGAACTTGAGGATTGACTATGTGTTTAGAATGGTTAAGTCATGATCAAGAATTCGGTAAGTAGGTTGATTCAAAAAGGCTTAGTGGTTAGAATGTTAGTGTGATTTGGAGGTATTTCAATGAAAGAGTGAAGGTGGAGAAGCGAATGGTTTATTTCATGATCTTACTAGTTGGTTTCTTATGTTATGTGGTGGGCGTCGGGTTGACCGATGATGCCTACCAGTACGTGTGTTTGTACTGATTCTACTCTTGCTATGTCTTTTTGACATAGTCTGGTTGCAGGATTGGTGATGTTTCTTTAGGTGAAGACGAAGAATCTCCAGCAGTTTCTACTTTTCCTTCCGCATGGTGGGAGCTGTGTCATTTATTTTATTGTCCATTGTCCTCTTAGTAGCTCTTGTACATGTTTAAACTAGATCGTTGGGGTTGTTAATTACTTTACAAGTCTTAACTAGTATTTATTTAAAAGAGGTTTCATTATGAAGATTTATGTTTCCCGTTTATATCAGTAATTCGTAAACTTTCCGCATGTTTTTAATTTTTGGGGTATGAGGATTCTCCTACTTAGGTGTTAGAGTGGGTGCCCGCACGACCCGGTGGGTTGGATCGTAACATCTACATAGAGGGAGTTAAATAGAAGGTGGGGTAGAGGAGTAAGAAGAGAAATAAAAAAGTTATAAAAATATGGACCTACAAAATAAATTTTATCTATTAAAATAATCCCTCATGCAATTATGACATGATGTGCCTCAACCACTATAAAAAAAGTTCACAAAGTTATTGTATGAATGATTTGTATCTCAGAGATGTTGCGTGACAATTGCTCTGGAGATACATGAATAAAAATTCTATACTTTGTTTTATTTGCTCACTTTATCCATTATTCTAGTTTATCATATATTTTTTTGTTTTTATTTAGCAATATAGCATTAACAACAATCATCGTTTGGTCATCCTTATTTATGTGTCCTTGAACCACTTAACAAATTTCATTGATATCTTAAATGGTGAATTTAAGGGTAAGCAAATAGTACCCCTCCACAAAACTTTTGTACATATATGTACAAAGTAGTTTCTGCAATTGAATTGACCAAATTTTTAAAAAATGCAAAATATTGGGACCCCTATAAATTAAAAGAAATAGTACACTACATAATTGTTGAACAGATAATCCTCACCAACAAGAACATGATAAATAGCAGAGTCCGGAGCCTAAAGGGCAAAAAAAATTGTCAAAAATTCCAAAAGGGCACATCACTTTTTTTTTTAACCAAAAGGGCAAAATCGCTGCTGACGC
>JAJOOS010006770.1:0-22224 GCA_029582725.1 Solanum chiquidenum
GTGAAACTATTAAGAAACACTTACATGATGCTTCTTTTCATAGTTTATAAAGTTAGTAACATATGCAAAACTTCATCCCATATAACTTGCAAAATCTCAAAAACGATTGCAATTCTAAAAAAATGAATAACAAAATATACAAATCGAACTATATATCAAAAAGTACCATTCATAGAGAAAACAAAAAAAATAGTATGCAGAACTAAAGGGAGTAACTGATATACATACCAAAAAGACTAATATTTTAATACCTTGGCACTAAGAAAATCATGAAAAGCATTTAAATTCATATTTTGAGTCATTAAATACATCACTTTCTAGCACCTCGTGCTCATATTCATATTTTTCATTGATGAATTATTTTCATCATCACGCATGAGAAAACTATTGCCCTTCTGAAATAATTAAATTTTCAAATTATGATAAAACTTTTGAAAAGTTACAACAATGTATAGTAATTTTGGGGTAGTTTATTTATAGGATAATTATAATGCAGTAAAAAGTTATTCACTATGAGAAGTTAATAAATCGTTGATGAGAAGTTTTCATCAATTTAAAATTTAAAAATGTCAATCAGATAAGGATTAAAATCAATTCAAATTTAAAATTTAAAAAAGGAATCACACATGTTTTATGTAAAGGTAATTAAATTTCTCTTTCCACAAAAAATGGAATCTAACACGTTACAACTACATATTTTTAGAACAATTTTAATTTTAATTTATTTATTTTTTTAAAAGAAACTGATATACTTTATCAACTTGTGGAGTAGTGGGAAGTTTTAAAATGACATGTGCCATTTTTAATAATTATTTAACAATATTTATTTTTTAAAATTTTAGTTTCAAAATAAAATTACAAATTACAAATAATTAATTATTTAATTAATAAAAATTACTGTTTTTTGTGGTGCTGACACGTAAGCGTTATCACATCTCCTATTATAAATTACTGTTTTTTGTGGTGCTGACACGTAAGCGTTATCACATCTCCTATTATATATATATATAGATTATCATTACTTATACTTTTAAAATACTATATATCTTATCACTATATATGTGAATCACACTAGATACACTGGATACATATATACGTATGTATCTCACATGTATCTGTGATACCAGATACATAGGAGAGTGGCGAGCGAGATATGAGACAGTGTATCTAGAACAAATTATACCTAATTTTGACCTCATGTATCTCGAGATACATGTATCTAGAGGTATTTGATTGTACCGCACCCAAATCTGATAAGAGATGTAATATTGCAAACTGAAATTTTTTACTATGAATGAGGCACAACTTGTACCAGTTGTATGAGAGATTATTTTATTATTTTTATATTTCAACTCATGGGACCTACGCTTTGTTTTTCTTCTTTGCCTCGTATTTCTCTTTCCTCTTTTTTCTCATTTTCTATTTTTTTTCTTTAATTAATTTTGAAACCAATTTAATTACGGAACCCTTTAATTACTCTCTCATTTTGTACATATGAAAATAATTTTTTACTTATTTGTTTTAACCGATTTTAAAAAAAAAAACTTATTTTATCATTAAATAAAAAAGGCATAAGCATACAAAAGTTCAAGTTAATTCTTTAAATGGTCACTTATGTCATAAAAATTAATCACTAAAACTATTTTTATTTCTTTTATCTCATTTTTCATTTATAGTAATTTTCACCTTTATATTTTGTATCATTTAAACTTCTACTTTTAGAATTTATCTAAAAATTATTTTTACTTTATTTGAAAATTGATGTTTGATCATTTAAACATGAATATTATTTCAAATATTTTTTTATAAAAACAAAACATAATTTTATTTTCAACTCTTGCTCCATATATTTCAAATACAGTAAAAAAATATATATTTAAATTCTATGTTCAAATGCCAAATAATTTTTAATGTTTAGTTTAATAACAAGTGTTTCACTATTCTTTTACAACTTTTATATATAAATTTAATTATATTGTATTAGAGATTCATTTTACTAAATTAGTCTTATTGATCATTTAAAAATTTATGTTAATTATTAATATCTTATGTAGTTATGATAACAATATTATTTCTTAAAAAGTATTTTTTGTTAAAACAAACAAATATAAAAAACATTTTCATCTATACTGAATAAATTTGGGAGAGTAACTGAATATAGATTTAAGAATAACATAAAATTAGAAAAAAGAAGGGAAAGAGTAGAGAAGAGCATAAAAGAGAAATTAATGGCAAAGAAGAAAAACCAAAAAATGGGTCCACAGATAAGAATATATCTAAAATAAAATAATGCCTCATATAACTAGTTATACCTCATACATAGTAATTTTTCTTACAAACTAGAGTGTGTCTAAATAATTAGCTCCTAAACTAATGAAATAAATGTAAATTTTCCTTAAATTTAAGAAGTGTTAGTCAAAACATATACATTAAGGTCACAAAATAGGTAAAATTATGGTTATCCCCTTAATTAATCCAATTATTTTACGAGGGGTCAAATATGAACCAATGCATATAATTCATCATAAAATATGGATAATCCATGGACAGTGTTGGGACTCGCCCCAGGGAGGAGCTCTGGCAAACCACCACTAGACTCATGTATGAGGCTTAATTTTGTGAGACTTACACCCTAAGCATCCGATTGTACGCCATAAACACACCAAACACTCAATCCCCACATAGCTGATTTTACACAAATTATGTGCTAAATTCCTTAGTTAATATTGTTGATTCTCATAATTCTTTAATGAATAAATGATACACAATAGTTTTTTCATCTATACTTCTATAGTAATAAGAAGATTTAGAGTAACCCAAATAACAAGTTGTAATATCACATATTTACTAGTTGGTAACACCGTAATGATGATTATTACTTAACATTTCTTTAAAAATACATAACCAAAATTTACATCCTCACTTGTTGTTAGTCTTTATGTTTGTGTATATGTCTCAAAATCATCATATTTTATTATTTTGCTATTTGATAGTAATTTTATTTTTATTCATGATAGAGTGATGTTTTTATTATAATACTAATAATTTTATGTCACGATCCGAGAGTACCCCTAGTCGTAACGTGATGCTTAGAGCCACGAGTGATCCTAAGCTAACTCATGGTCTCACATGACATAAAGATTCATATATATAAACTGAAATAATCGATGTGGAAGCTGAGCCTGTAGAATATAAGAAATTCAAGTCCTAACAATAATCAAAATGAAATTTGTCCTAAGTCAATCCATAATGCTGAAAACTAATATCTGAAAGTCTCTACTAAGATGAGTTGCAAGCCTCCCAGTTAACTCTAATTGTATGAAAACTGGATGATTAAACTAAAGAAAAATAGCTTAGGGCCCGTTTTTGAAAGATGATGACTCACCAATACTGCTACTGAGCTGATCGAAAGTCATACTAACTACAAGTTGAATGTTGAGCATCTGAATCTATATTATAAAATAATACAGCACAAGAGAATATGCAGTCAGTACTTTGAATGTACTGAGTATGTGAGACAGCATCACAAGTCCAGTAAACTCATGATAGATTTGAAATGCTCAAATGATAATAACTGGTAGACAATTTATCTAAAAGCATATTTAATCATGAGAAACTAATAATCTGAATTATGTAGCCTAAAACAACATAGTTCTGAGACATAAAATGTTTATATCATGAGGGTTCATGAAAATAATAATAAGAAGTAATGAATTATAAGGCATAACACATAATCAAGCTATCCATGAAGAAGAATAGAAAATATAGTGAATATCATGTTTTTCATAAAACTCTAACTTTTGTATAATGAAAAGAATGAGGTTTACTTTAAGACTCAATGGGTGAAAGGATATTCATTGATGAAATCCCACATACCTGGAAAAAAAACACTTGATGGTATTCTTGAATTTGAAGGTTGAAGACGAGGAACCCTAATTCTTGCTTGAAAGAATATATAATGTACTGTTATGATGATTCTAAGTGTTATAAGGTGTGAATGAGGACGTTTAGTCGACTAAATTCCCCTTAACCTCACTTAGGATAGACTAAAACATAGTTATTTAGGAGTTGAAATAGTGGAAAAAGATTGAAGTAACCTTAATTGATTTAGTAGTTAAAATAATGGAAAAATACCAAAGTAACCTTAATTGAAAATAGTTATTTAGGAGTTAAAATAGTGGAAAAAAACCAAAGTAAACTTAATTGAAAAGTTGTCGGAACATTTCATGTTGCCATCTACGAACTGTAGTTTGATCTACGGCCCGTACATCCCTTCCTTAGAATTCCGGCTGAAGTTTTAAGTCATTGAACTTCATTCTACGAGTTCAATTTATACTCATAGATTAGTACAACCTGTGGTTGAATTCGTGAAAAGCAGACTGAAAAATCAGTGGTAGAAGTTCATTTTATGAGTCCAATTTACTATCCGTAGATTGATTTATGACTCGTAGTTGAATCCATGAAAAGCAGATTGAAAATCAGAAATAGAAGTTCATTTTAAGATCTTAAACTACGGACTGTAGTTTGATTTACGACCCGTAGGTTGGACCCGTAAAACTCAGGTCTTGAAATCTTTGCTGGAAATGTCTGTGGTAAAAACGGCAATAATTGTTTACTTTGAACTCGGATTGATGCAAACTTGGTAGCATTAAAAAGAAAATCATAGATCTTTAATTTGATAGGTTATGGACCATCTAACTCTTAATATGGTGAGACATATGGTCATTGACCCTTGCATGAACTCATGTTGAAACTTAGCCGATAGGAAATCTATGAACTAGACATAGTGCTAGAGGTCCCTTATGATCCTAAACCACATCCGATACACTTTCTATACTTGGTGACCTTAGCACACATGAACAAGTAGGACATCACCCCGTCCAAGCTGATACGCTTACCACAAATGGTTCAGATCTTAAGTGTAGAATTTTATGAGGTGCTACATAATCAGAGTACCTCATCAGTCAAGTGTCTCAAGTTTCCTATAAAGTGGTTTATGGATCGTAATTGGATTCATGACTATGACTCAAGTTGTGAAGCAAATGGACTTCAACATCATTCTCTAATATGATATTTCCCTGTTCTTATAAGACATGCACCACAACACACGTTAAGAACAAAAAAATTACTATATCATAAAAGTAAAATACGTGGGTTGCCTTCTTAGTAACACTTGATTTAATATCGCGACACGAACATATACCATACTATATATATTTATAAGGACTTTCGTGCTTTTAAAATAACTATTTTTAGTGACCGTGTCCGTGTGTGCCGCTTCAATAAAAAGAGATTGTATATAAGGACAAATAAATGATAATTGAGTTAAAATAGATGCAATATTTTAAAGAGATATAGTTATAGATATGTTAATGTTTAAGATAACAATTTTGTAGGATGGTTCATAACACAGAGCATTCGACAAAAACTATCCTGGATAGATTTACTTGTGTTCAAAATTTATTTACATCTAAAAGAATCGGTTTCATCAAAACAAACACCCTGCACTATTTATTTATATCCGAACTTTGACCGAAATTGTTGTAACGATACCAAACTTTAGAAATGACCTTTGACTCCCTGCACTATTTAATAGTGTATTTTAAAGGTATCTATGTGCCCACGTGGACATTAGAAATATTGCATAATTATAAATAGTAACGTGTCCACGTGGGCACATATATACCTTTAAAATACACTATTAAATAATGTAGGGGGTAAAAGGTTCTCCATAAAGTTTGGTATCGTAACAATAATTTCGGTCAAAGTTGAAGTATTTTTCAGACCATTTTCCCTAATTTAAATATCATAATGTTCGATAAATATTTGGCTGGTGTTTCATCATACACAACTGCAAGCACTTTATCAAAACAGAACCCCTTTAACTTCATCAAACATGAATGTGTATTTTCATCGATCAGTATTTCAATCTCATTCTGCAAATATTTCCAAAATCTTAGCGCAAAATGTTAAGAGATAGAGAAATAGGATCCAATCCAACCAGAGGCTGACCTACCCCTATAGGTTGGGGTGCATGTGGACCCGTTAATTTCGAAAAAAATCATGTGTATATATGTATATCTATCTTGAGAAACTGACATATATTTGGATATAATTAACAGTGCACCCACGAGGAACATAGGTGTTGACACCCAATTTTGACCCTCCACAATTTAGTTAATTTTCAAGCTTCTCAAATTTCAAACAATTTGAAATGATTATTTTCGTAAATCAAAATACTTTAAAAAATTATTTTCAAGGCACTTTTTGCCATTTTTCATATAGATTATATAATACTTAAAATATAGAGATTTATATAATTTTCACTTTGAATAAACATGTAGAAGGTCGTTTTTACTAAAAATGGGTTTCTAATTAAATATGCATTTTATTTCCTTAAAAATGATTAATTCACATATTGTTTTTTTGCGTCAAAATAATTGTTTTATGTTGCAAGAGTTGAGAAGCTTAGTCTTTAATTAAATACATAATTTACTTTTGCTTTCAATTTATTTAAGATATGGTAAGAGGACCAGTTCCTTAACCCATTTATTTTTCCTTAGCTTTTCAATCCAATTTTTGGCCCAGCATTCTTTAACCCAACCCGGCCCAATTCTTTTATCAACAAAGAGCCCAATTCTCTCTCACGTTAACAGCAACCAGCGACGTCAAAGACAGCGGCGTCCTAACGTCAACAGCGATACACAGATACAAACAATGATTCTGAAAGGGCGTGAACTTACAGTGAAGCAGACGAAAAGTAGCAGCAGTTCACGGCGAATTGCAGGCGTGAGAAGACGCGTGAATCAGTACAGTACGTTGCGTTTTGTTGTCGTCTTCCTCCTTAGCCTCGACAATTCGTACGAGTTTTCAGCCCCCAGCAGCCTTGTCCTCGCCTTTCGTACGCGCAGGCTAGGTGGAGTAATCTCCTCGCCCTTTCGTCCTTATCCCTCAATCGGACGGCTTTCTTTGCTTAGCCGTTGAGCAATCGGTTAGAAATTGGTACGATTCCAGCTCACCCGAGCCTTATCCATTCAGAATTTTGAATTTTTCGGGATTCCCACATCGATTTCCATTTTCAAATTCCTCCCAGAAGTTTCTCTATATAAACTCCTTTCCTCTTACTGTTCAGGGGAGAGTTTTGGGGGAGGCGAAGAAAAGAGCACCCCGCTAAGTTTTTGGGAGTTCTTATTTTCGTCACTGAAATTCTATTGATTCACAGCTATTTTGAGTCAGAGTGGTGGTGGAGTTCGTCACATTTAGACTCGAGTTCCAGTCGCTGCCCAGAACCAGGTAACTCTTTCCTTTCCTTCTCTATTTAGTTTAACTTTAGTCTATGTGTTAGAACCGATTTAAGGCAAGCTATGTTTCCTGATTTCTATATGTTGATGAATCTTTTTTCTGCTGAATGCCTAAGTTGGTCATGATTTTACGAGTATTTTGACAATGTTCTGTTATGCCTTTACGTGTTTAATGAGCATTTTTTTTAAAAAAGTTACACTTCTGGTCAGTCACAGGAAGATTTGGTTCCCTCATCTCAATATGGTGTTCACACTATTCCATGTGGATTAGTTCAGTCGTTTCAAGCTAGATTCCCCGGTCTTTGATTATGTATGTTGTTATTCTCTTGGAAGTTACTTCAGCTTTCATATCAAAATATGTGATCTTGCTATTCTGTTGGATTTGGTATATAGTTGTTCATTAGTCTTTTGCTGGGTTTAAAGGTTCGGCTTTTATCATGTTATTGATTTAAGGAGTTTAAAGGTTTTGGTAAGCTTAGTTTGACTACCTTGCTTTACTATAAGTTTCACCATCTTTATTTGCAAGAGTTTGTTGTGTGTCATCAAGCGTTTATTTCCATTGTTACCACTGTTTGTCCTGTTAAAAATCTTATTCTTTCAGGAGTCATGAGTTGATCCTAGGATTAGTTGAGCTCTAGATGAAGTTGAGTTTTAATTCAACTTCTCTTTGGTTGCTCCTAAATTCCTTAGATCCTCATGTCACTCTTTTGAGCTATAGATCCTAAATTGCGTGCATTGGCTCGGTTTGGAATTCGTCCTATTTGCTGGTTATTCGTTTAAATTTGTTGATATTTGAGAGCTCATTTGTCATGTGTTGCTTTACTAGTCGTGATATTTTGTTGATTTGCTCAATTTCTGAAATGGTAGAGCATGTTAGCCTTACAATGATTTCTTCCAAGTACAGTTTTTGAAGTTCTGTTATGGTTAGTTTAACCTAGAGTTTGTATAGATCAATTATGCATCTAAGTGATATAATATATGTTAGTACTTTGTTAATTTAGCTCATTGTTTACTCTTCGTTAAAATCAATTGAAGTATGGTAATTTTGTGAGTTAAAGATAAGTAATTTATAGCTAGTAATGTGCTGATTGGAACTTGAATCTATGAGCTGGTTAATTAGATTTAAGGCTATAAAATCAAGTATTTTATTTTCTCTTCTTTAGCATTTTCTCCTATCTTTGTGTTTTGCTCCTATTAGTTTTTATTTTTGAGTCACATTAGATAAAGATAAGAAGCTGTCTGCTTGTTTTAATTTTAGTTTTGTATGTTTCAATGTAGACTACAATACTATAATCTTGTTTAAGTTCACATACAGCTTCTCTGCACGTATAATTTATTTCTAAGTTCCTTCATTTCTCAAAATAGTTTTCTTTGTCTTGTGCCTTGCTTAAGAAAGTTGATATGTGTTGCCTAGTATTGCATGCTTTGGTTTTATGTTCTCTGTAATGATCCCTCATTTTTTCGCCTTTAGATGATTTGTTTATTGACTTAGTTTTTCCTTGTTTTCAAAAATAAAAAAATCTGTCCAGTTTAGCATACTACTTAAGTTTTGAAAGCCGTGACTAATTAATGATCATGTGTTTTTGGTTTGGTTAGTTTGACAATAATTTTAATTCGTTATGTTTTCTTTGGAGTTCATCTATACTTCCTAATCCTTTTTCTTATTCATTCTTACGCATGAACACTCTTCCATTGAGTTCACTTGGACTCCCCATCTCTTGCATACTCTTCTATTTGAGTCAACCTCATCCGAGTCGCTCAAGGGAATGCTAATACTATTGGGTTAGAAATCCCAAGAAACTAGCCGCGGACAGCAGCCTAAAGGGGCTGAAAATTTGGATTTTTGGACTTGAATTCCACTAAAAACAGCAGCAGCAACAGCCTCAAAGGACTGAAAAAACGAAGAGCAAAATTGGGTTAAAACCCATAAGGGACGGGACACCAGTTCGCAACAATTTCAGCCTCCAAAAGGATCGAATGTGGGCTGGAAATTTCAATTATTTGATCCACTGTTTACTTTTGTTTCTTCACTATTATTTTTCATTGTGAATGCTAACTTTTGTTAACTTTTTCTTTAACTTAGATGAATCCTTGGAAGTTTTTAAAATAACTCTTCTATCTCGTCATTTATTTATTTAAGTATTCAATTTTTTAAAAACCTCTTTTAAGTTAGGCCATCTAAGCTTCAAGACTAACTTGAGAATTATCCATATTCTTTCATAGTTATCGAAAAGCTTTAAATCCATGTTTATGAGTTTGAACTAACTATTTAGTTCAAATTTTTGAATAGGATAAAATTATTAAGTTTCTCAAAATAAATTAGTTGTCTTTTAATTTAACTTAGGACTTTGTATGAATGACTTGAGGACTTTTATATCCTTTCATAGTTGTTAAACGAGGTTCTTTACTCCATGTTGGTGAGTTTGAATTAACTGTATGGTTCAAAACTTGACTATGGATAAAAGTTTCAAGTTAAAATTATTTTTGAGATTTTTACAAGCATCAGAAGATTTTTTATCTAAGTTTCAAACAAGATTTTTATAAGTAATTCTTTTATTTTATAAAATTAGCCAACTTTTAAATCCGTCGGTCAACCGTGTGTTAGCGGATTCTCTAAGATGCCTAAACCCTTCCTTAGAGAATTATTTGAGCCCTTACCCGACTCTGATTTTATTTAAAATATTTTCTTTCAAAAGATTCCTTTTAAAATGGTTTTCTTAATTTTTCCTAAAAAATTAAGTGGCGACTTCCAAACTATAAATTTTTTCCAAAACTCAACAAAAATTGCCAAAGTTGCGAAAATGGTTTCGAAACCTTAGTTTTCGAAATCGAGTCGTAACAATAGGTATTCCATTGTACTTCTGGTACAAACTAAAGGAACTACTCGCGAGACCTGGGTTCAAATCCAGCTACAATGATATTTCAATTGGTGCACTCAAAGTCTTCAAATTAATCTTGGGTTTCGCCTCTGAATCCAACAACAACAAAATAACGTATATATGGTTTAACATACACAAAATCTTGATGGATGATCATCATAGTGACTTCTACATGGCCAAAAGAAATCCCATGATTTGATAATAAGACCTTCATCAGGTGTGGCTTAGTGGTTAATGACGTGGGTTGAGCATCATAAGGTCCAGATGCAATTCTCAGGCAAAAACATTAAGTGATTTGTTTCCATACGTTCTAGCCTTGGTGTAAAGTTACTTGAGTCATGTAAACACTAGGTGATTTCTTCCTATTTGTTCTAGCCTTGGTGGATGGAATTACTTGATACCTATAAACGTTAGGCGATTAATTTCCATATGTTCTATCTAAAACCCCTATAAATATGTAATTTCTTCTTATCTATTCAAGTATATATATCTTTCTGTAACATTTCATTTTTAGGTCAAATATGTGTTTAAAATCAAAAGAAGGTTGATAACGTAACCATATAGGTGATGTTTCGATCCTGACAAGAGTAATTGTACTATTTGCATTAGAGTACACATCAAAACATAAAAACGCACTCAAGAGTGTGGCTCAGTGGTCAAATGTGCCATCATGAAGTCTTTCCAGCTTGATGGACAGAGTACCTATTGTTGATGGGCAGAGGCGAATCTAGGATTTTTCAAACATGGGTGCACCCAGAAAAATGTATTAAGTGGGAATTGATCTGAATATGGATGCATCAAGAAAAATGTATTAAGTGAGAATTGGTTCTTCATCCTCAAGGTAAAAAGCTCAACATTTAATCATGTGGACTAGATAGACTTCTTATAGCACGGGTGCAAGAATATAATAATATACAAATTTTAGAAAATATATACATAAAATATCTAGTTTTCCGAAGAGACCACGGGTTCCGGTGCCCTATTTTTTACAAATAGATTCGCCACTGTTGATGGGAGGTGACAGATATTCAGGTGTCTAAAAAAGAAAAAAACACAAAAAATATAGATGCAATCACCAAAAGCCCACAAGGAGAAAACCAATACACATTAAAATTCATGATACTTATTAAGCATGGGGTTGATAAATACCATTTCCTCCCTAATCTTCTCCTAGATTTTCCATCGAACGAAGACAATTTCTCGTATGTTTGTATTCATATATTCTCTTTCACTCTCTTTCAATATACACCCTTCGTCTCATATTAGATGGACATTTTCTATTTTATACCGTTATTAAGAAATCATTAATAGATTGATCAACTTTACTACTTTGCCCTTTGTTCATATTAATTAGCTTTTTGAAAAAAGAAATTTTGGATCTTTAAAATTTGTTTAAACTTCCAAAGCCATATTAATTGCAGGGATAAAATGAAAAAAATTAATTAATTTTATTATAATTTAGTAAATGATCAAGTAATACGGGACAAATATTTTTAGTAAGATGCCCATCTAATATGAGACAAATGTAGTATTAATTGTAGGACCTAATTTAATTGATTTTATCCACCTAATTTAATTAATTTTATCTTGATTTAATAAATGACCAAATATTTTAAAATATATATTTTTAATAAGGTGACTAAATAATATGAAATGGAGGGAGTAAAATTAAAAAGGAAAAAAGTTTAGCTCAGGATAAAGTCAAGTAGCAAAGCATGATAAGGACATATGACAATTTTAGAATAAATAATTAATTAGGTGATAATTATTTATTGTTTGCATTCTATTTTTACAGTTTTTCTAAATAAAAAAAATAAAAAATTGATAGTTATTTTGATTTTTTATTTTTTTTTAAAAAAATAATCAAAATCTTACAATTTTTAAATCACAGTGATGTTTATCTATTTAATCTAATTTTTAATACATGAAAAATTTACCTTATCTTAATTTATTATCGTACCTTAAATTGCTTTTTATTTACATTCCGTATTTCCTATAGTAAGTAAATAGACCAAAATAGACTCCTTAAACAAAATGTCTTTAAACTATGTGAAATTCAACAAAAATGTCATTCGTTACTGATTTAGTCCAAGACTGTCTTTGTCATCAATATCTTTGTCCAAAAAGGTCATATTGTTACTTTTGGATCAACAATATCCTTTTACGATAAATATTTATTTTCCTAATAAAATAGGAAATATTTGTATTTCTTGATATCTTTTTAAATGAAGAAGAATAAACATATGCTAATATGATCATTGGTTTAAGTTAACATACAACAATCATAATACCATAAAACAAGAAAATTTCTTACATTGCTTCAAATCACAAAATATCTTTAAACTATCACCGATGGAGTTATTATTGACCATTTTTCATATTAATGTTAAAAACAAGGAATATATTAACAAATGTTTATCCTATTTCAATTAAAAAAATATTAAGAAATAAAAATATTTTATATTTTATTAGAATTTTAAAAATCATTATCTAAATGAAAAATAATAATGAGATTACTATAATATTATATATATGACTTATATTATCAATTTAAAAAGTATATGGGTTAATTCTATTTTAATTAATATTATTATATTAAGACTTTCCACTTTTATATTAGTTAAAGGAATTTTAAAAAGAAAAAAAAACAAGAAAAAGGTTTTTAAAAATAATGTTTTATTAAAAATAATAATGTGCTTAATAGGAAAAGAGTATGTTAATTAAGAAAAGGAGCATTTTTTACCCAATAAAAACAGTTTGGACCAAAATATTAATGACAGAGATATTTTTAAACTAAAATATTAATAACAAGAGAATTTTTAAACTAAACTATAAGCGGATGACATTTTCCTAATATACTTGACACTATATTATATCATAATTGTGATGAAACCAACATGTTTAGCATTTGGAAGAAGTTGAAGAACCTGAAGGAGAATCTAAAGAGACTTAATTCTTATATGGGTTTCTATAGCCAAACAAACACTTATTCAAAAAATGGTTTTCTTTTTCTTTTACTTGGGTTTGACGTACTTATGTCGATGGTCTTTTAGAAATAGTCTCTTTACTTCCACGAAGTAATAGTAAGGTGTGCGCACACTCTACCCTCTCCAGATCTCACTTAGTGAATTTCACTAAGTATGTTGATGTTGTTGTGTTGTCGTCGGTCAACACTTATTGAAGCCAAAAGTATCATTGCTAATGACCTCATGTCACCCTACTTGTTTGTGACTGCAATGGAGTATTTGTAAAAATAATAATCTTCTAGACAGTAATCCGTAGTTTAAGTTTTTCATTATAGATGAAAAAGGTCAGGAGTGGTTCACATATATTTTGTTATTATTTTTGTAAAAAATGATTTTCCTTTCATCAAACTTTAATTAGAGGTGTATCACAAATTCCCAGTTACTTTAGGTCTATAAGCTAATGAGGACAAAAACACATTAGCTTATACTAAATTCTAAGTAGGAAAGTGTATTTGATGTGAATTATAGTCATAAGGAACCTCAAACATCAAATCAAGTTAAAAAAAATTCTACCGATTGAGTTTATACATGAGATCATATAAGGGTCAACTTCAAACGATCATATCTCTCAAAATATAAAGAGTTAGGTGACACATGATCAATAAAATTATAGGTCTATGAGTCTTCTTTCCAATGCTACTGTTGCCTCCAAAAGCACATGCAAGTGCACGTGGTCACTCAAGTAGTACAACGACTCTTTCGAGCCGGATTATCGAACCCAAAAGACTTCAAATCAGCAAATAATAACTTTTTTTGTACCTAAAATAATTTACTCATGCGACAAACAATTTCAGGAATTAGTTTGTAATTACTAAGCTGAACAGTAGCTAATTTAATTACTATACTTGAACAAATTTAAACACGGAAATTTCACAATTTGGGAAGATATTCCAGGGTTGCAGCAAAAACCGATTTCAGGCTTAACATTAATTCATCCTAGTAGTTGACAGGTTGACCTCTTTATGGATTTGCAAAGTTAATTTTACGATCATGATCTTCCAACCTCTAATCTCCTATCACCATCGACAACCTAACTACATCGTTGAGCGGTGATACGCATGAACTAATAGTGGAGCATTAAGGTAACATCTTGCATATTAATCAAGCGTGGTAAATAGGTATAAGACTATCCTATATACGAAACATTCTAACTTTACCCTAGAATGAACACGCCTCCCACATTCCTTGTTCTATCCCTCTATTCATCTTCCAAATTCAAGAGCGGACAATGAGTGTATTTTAATGTTGATCAGTCATTAAAATAAGTAAACAAGAATGCAAGCATAAATCACAAGAAAACCCATCTCATGCTAGAAATAAATAATATTATACCATCAATCGTAGCTACAACCCTAGAATAAGGGGATTTAGCTACTCATAGAGCAAAATAACATCAAATAATGTTTAAGGATCATAAAAAGGTTTACCACAATGAAAGAGTAGAAGAAAAACTCTAGAAAGTGTTAGCAAAATCTCCCAAAACGATGTTCTCCCGTCTTTGAAAAAATTGGATATATGATAAAATAACACACTTAGACTATTTATAGTCTAATATAAAACACGTGACCAAATTCTGGTGTCCAGGTCCGCGACACAGACCTGTTTCCTCGCCTCAATTTGTACACAAACAGATCTCCTCTGCGACGCGCTCCTAATGCGCACTCCACTGTTAAGTGTAATTCCTTTTCTGCATGCGAGTTTCAGCTCCGCGACGCGGAGATGCTCCCTCATAGTGTATTTTCCAGCTTCTTGGCCATTCTCCTCCGCAACTTCGTCTTCCATTTTCCGACCTCGGTCCAAGTCCCCCATTTTGACTCATTCTCCTTTGCTTTTCACCCTGAAACATCTAATCATATTGGTTAGAGGAAACGACATCAAAAGACTCTAAAATCTCAGTTCCGACTAAGAAAGTGCTCTCAAACTTAGCTAAATATATGGGATAAATTGATTATTAGGCGCATAAATACGCCTAAGATCACCACCCCACACTTAAAGCTTTGTTCGTCCTCGAACACTTCCACACATTCAAACATTCGACGACTCTACTACTTCCCTCTAATGGCATTTCAACTTTGGCCACAACAACTACCGTAGCTTCACAACAACATGGCAAATACTATGCATTAATAAGGACAACTCGAGCAAGACAATTCAGCCTCAAGAATATACTCTTATAACGCAACAAACTAATGCACAACTTTTGGATCCACAGATATATCAGTTAACATACCTCATTAAACATGTGCCCTCACAACAAATGACCACCCTGATTTACTTACCTATAAAATTTTCATACAATAAAGGGTGCGGGAAGCAAATTTCTCTCACACTCTCGAAAGAATTCAAATGCCACAACCAACGAACCATAGGCTTGCCCTTAGTGTACTGCATTACTACTTTTGAAAACACGGAAGTTTAAGATCACTTAGGTCTTTTAAGGGTTGTAATGTAGGCTAGGGGGTAGGTAGGAACTATTTTTTTGGATATAACTAGTGACTGCAATCCCAAGCGCTTTAATACAAGACAAACTTCATTTTTAGACCTTCTTTTAATAACCTCCCTCTTATGCCCCTTTTCTCGGAACCATTTGGCCCTTTGTTGTAAGGCACATAACACTCACTTCTTCCCACCATTTTTATTCTAAATTCATTCAACAAATTTCCTTTTTTTTTACGAGCCAAACTTATGTTGGGGCTTGTCACTCAACTTTCGCTTCCTTCAGTGTTGTTCACACAAAGCGCTTAAGATCTTTTGGATCAAATTTATAGGCTAGAGAAGGAATGGATATTAGCTTCAAATTTGGCTACCAAAGACTAAGTTCAAGGCTTGAAAGGGTTAACTAAGGATATACATCAAGGTGGGTACAAAAAAGCACAATCAGGGCAATCAAAGAAATGCCTATATCACTTCCCGAACTCCTTATCCTCTTTTTCGCTATGCAGACACACTAGGCAAGTTCTGGACCTCAATTAGTGGCAAGGAATACACAAATCTTACACACCTGACACACATTCAACTCAAAACTGATCACTGCATACTACTTCCCAATCACTAACACAAATTCATTTTAAGCACACGCCATTTAAAGTCACATAAACGAGCTGAGATGTCTCAACACAAAGTCATCCAATGTTTTCACTTTCATTCTAACTCATAGCAATTGCGCAACCTTAGCCAAAATCCAACCCTACAGACCTAAATGACGAAAACTTCCCTTAAGAGGGCCGTCATCCATCTATCATAGGGAGGCTTGACTCAACTATGACATTGAATCAATCCTAAGAAACAAAATCTTTTTTTTAATACGGTATAACAGGACTGTCCTTTGCCAAAGAACCAAAAACAACTTCCAAGGAACCCAAAATGAAAATAGCAACAACAAAACAAAACTATTTACACAAATATAGTACTTCCACCCCACACATAAAAAGGCAACACTGTCCTCGGTGTTACATAACTCAAAAAATGAAAGCAAAGTAGGGTAGGTGTACTTCCCTGATCATTCATCCATGTCGGCATCACCACCGGTACCCTCAATAACCAAAAGGTCACCCTTCTCAGCATCAGAATCAGATTCACTATTCGACATGGTTCGCCTTATTTCCTCATCAGTTGGGACATCATCCCATACGAGCTCCATAAATATAGGTCCGAGTCCCAGCAATGCCTCAACATGTTCATTCAAGAGGTACTTCGTCCAACTTCTCTTGAGTCGACGCTCGACATCCATTTCTATGACGCAACATTTCCAATCCAAACATGCGCGTCGTGATCATTTCATCCCTCATGTTGCACTCTGCTGTTGTGCGGGTGGGTCCATGTATGTTCTCCGGCCCCTTTGTCTTTGTGACATCTAGGGGCGTGGTGAACAAGGGTGCCATGTAGTCCACGCTCTCTTCTGGAACTCCAGCTTGCTTGCACAAAGTAGTGATTAGTCCCCCAAAAGCATACATTTGACCTCGATGTACTCTAGCCTTGTGCATGGCCGATTTTAGCACCGCTTCTACATTGATGGGTAGGTCATTTATTAGCGCATATACGAAGCATACTCGGTCTCTCGTCACCTCGGTAAAATGCAGCCCTGGTATCAGACAATTCATGACAATTTTTAACCACACCCGGGCTTCCCGATTCATGTGAGCATAAGGATATGACTAGTGATAGCCACGGTGCCCATGCCGAATCCATTTCGCAGTGGACTGCGCCCCACACAAAGCATGTCAAATCTGCTAATATGGAGGACTGATATTGATCCCCGTGAGAACATCAGAAGGGGAATCTGCAGTCCCCAATATTTGATTTATGGTTGAAGGTGTCAGAGGGACCTCCACGCCTAGCACAGTTACAAAGTGAGAACGGGCATCGGGTTTTCAATTTGCATAGAATTCCCACACCGCACTAACATTGCACTCTGATGGATCTTGAAAGATAAAGCCCATGTGCAACTCTTGTAGGCGACACATAATGCGTGGAAATTCCTTCTCTAAATGGACATTATTTGGTAGCACATCCGAGAAGTACTTGGCTTCGGTGTGTGATTTATACCACTTCTTGCCCTAAAATGTGACTGCCTTGGCCCCATATCGTTGAGTTTGTCCTCTTGGGACTGCGGGTGCTGGGGGAATGGTTGTGCCCGTCCTTACTTTCTTACGGCTACTAGACGCCACCGCTTTACCCGACCTTTGTTTGCTAGACATGTTATCCTGCAATCTCAATACTTGAGGACCACCCCACACTTATTTTCAAGCACAACTTTACAAACAACACGGTACTCAGACTTCCCAATGTTATTTTTAGTAAATGATTCACACAATTCTCCCCATTCTAAGCGTACAACCCGTACTATTTTGATTCTACTCAAGAATTCGAACCAACAAACATCCTTCTCCTTCAATCACTTTCCTCATTACCTAGTTGCTATTCAAGACTTCACAAACCCCAATTGTTAATTTACCCATACAAAGTCTTCCTAGGTATAAGCAACCAAATGAATTCCGACAAATTTTACCACCATGAATAGCAATAAATATGCAGCAAACCACAAAGAACTACAATTTCAACATACTAAAACAACTCACCCATCACCCACATGAATACTAGCCCTAGCTTTAGTAAATCTTCCCAAACAAAGAAACAAAAGAGTAGGATACATACCTTGCGTGCTTAGACCCACAAAAATTGATGAACTTGGTGAGAAATTCCCACTTCGCGACACGGAGTTGTTCTTGGAAGGAGTAAGGGTTGAAGGGGAAATGAGAATTAAGAAATTTCGAAGAGAGAATGGGGTGTAATGGATGGATTTGAGGATTAAAAGTGAATGAGGGTCGGGTTTTTACCCAATTAGCCGGGTAAAACCCAACTTTTTAATTAAAAGATTTTGGAAAACCTACCAGGTCTGCGACACGGAGCTATTGCGGACATGCCTTGAATATTTTTCTTGGCAGACTCCACTGTTAATCCCTCATAATCTTCATAATTCTCAGCAACAAGTCCGCAACGCGGAGCTGTCGCGAACATGACTTGGGATTTTCCGTCTTCGCTTGGGGCTCTCCTCTTGCAGAAACAAGTCCGCGACGTCTGTTTTCTCACCCCAATTTTTTTTTTTACAAATTACATATTTACGATAAATTAAATAACCTATAACTAAAATTAAACCAAATTAACCTATTAAAACAAAATACTACACAAACAACTTCTAAAATACAAAGCCTCCGATTGCCTCCCGAGTAGCGCCTGATTTAACGTCGTGGCACAACTCAACTCCCCGTTATTCATTGCTCAACTCCAGAATTTCTTCTTCTCGATCCACCTCTTGTTCTAAATAACGCTTCACCCTCTGTCCATTCACGATGAACGTGGATTGCTTTCCTTCATTCCATAACTCTACAGCGCCATGGTCGGTCATGCGCACCACCTCAAATAGTCCACTCCATTTTGACTTCAACTTACCTGGAAACAACCTCAATCTAGAGTTAAACAATAATACCTTCTGCCCAGGCTAAAAAAGTCGAGGCACAATATGTTTATCATTCCATCATTTAGTCTTCTCCTTATAGAGCTTAGCATTTTCATAGGCATGGAACCGGAATTCCTCCAATTCATGTAACTGACCCATCATTTTTCTTCTGGCTAGTTCCGGATCCAGGTTCAACTTCTTCACTGCCCAGTAAGCCTGATGTTCTAATTCAACTGGAAGGTGACACGCTTTACCAAACACCAAGTGATAGGGAGAAGTCGCTATTGAAGTTTTAGAAGCGGTTTTGTATGCCCATAATGCAATATCGAGCTTCATTGCCCAATCTTTCCTTTGGGCATTCACTATTTTTTTGTAGAATTTGCTTCACTTCCCGGTTTGACACTTCTACCTGGCAACTAGTTTGAGAGTGGTATGTTGTA
This sequence comes from Solanum chiquidenum, assembly GCA_029582725.1. NCBI lineage: Eukaryota > Viridiplantae > Streptophyta > Magnoliopsida > Solanales > Solanaceae > Solanum > Solanum chiquidenum. Next base: position 19,603 of record JAJOOS010006770.1, read on the forward strand.
GCCACCTTGTGCCTGACTCCATATTTAGCTAAGATATTCTTCACCATTTGTTTTATGAAGTGCGTCCCTCCATCACTGATTATTGCTCTAGGAGTTCCAAATCGAGCGAAAATGTGCTTCTTCAGAAATTTCAGCACCACTTTCACATCATTACTAGGAAAAGCTAGTGCCTCAACCCACTTGGACACATAGTCCATAGCCACAAGTATGTATTGATTTCCATTTGATAGCGGGAACGGTCCCATGAAGTTGATTCCCTAGACATCAAATATTTCAACCTCCAAGATGTTATGCAAAGGCATCTCATGTCATATGGAAATAGACCCCATTCTCTGGCATTGATCACAACTTTTAACATACCCTGCAACATCTTTAAACAGAGTAGGCCAGAAAAAACCTGATTGGAGCACCTTATGTGCAGTGGGCTCACCTCCATGATGACCTTCATATGCAGACGAGTGACAACTATCCATCACTTGTCTCATCTCATACTCAGACACACACCTCTTCATCATTTTGTCCGGCACTTGCTTGAAGAGATAAGGCTCATCCCATAAGTAAAATCGAGCATCATAACTCAGCCTCTTCTTCTGATGTGTGGTTGCACCTGGAGGGAACAAACCGCTCACCAAATAATTAACAATATATGCATACCATGGTAGTTCGGTCACCTCTAGCGCCAATAGTTGTTCATCAGGAAACTCTTCTCGAATCTGACCTTGCTCTCCCACATGTGACGAACTCTCCAATCTTGACAAGTGGTCTGCAATCTGGTTTTCAGAACCTCTTCAGTCCTTGATCTCTATGTCAAACTCTTGCAGCAATAGAATCCATCTGATTAGCCGCATCTTTGCATCCTTCTTGTTGAACAAGTACCTGATAGTTGCATGGTTAGTATAAACAACAACTTTAGTTCCCACTAGGTAAGATCTAAATTTGTCAAAAACATAGACCAAGGCTATCATTTCTTTTTCAGTCACTGTGTAGTTGGTTTGGGTTGCATACAGTGTTTTGCTTGCATAATATATTGAGTGAAACACCTTCTCTTTCCTTTGCCCTAACGCTACTCCCACAACCACATCACTTGCATCACACATCAGCTCAAAAGAAAGATCCCAATTTGGGGAAGTTAGGATTGGAGCTTCTATCAGCTTCTTCTTCAAAGTTTCAAAAGCTTGAATGCATTGTTCATCAAATACAAATTTCATCTCCTTCTCTAGGAGACTGCACATGGGTCTTGCAGTCTTAGAGAAATCCTTGATGAATCTCCTATAGAAACCAACATGACCCAAAAAACTTCTTACCCCTTTAATAGAGATTGATGGAGGTAGCTTTTCAATGACTTCCACTTTGGCACGATCAACTTCCAGCCCTCTCTTTGACACCTTATGGCCCAATACAATCCCTTCATTCACTATGAAATGACATTTTTCCCAGTTTAGGATGAGATTAGTTTCCTCACATCTAGCCAGCACCCTTTCCAAATTCTCCAAACACTTGTAAAAAAACTCCCAAAATACTGAGAAGTCATCCATGAATATCTCCACAAAATCTTCAACCATATCATGAAAGATTGCCATCATATATCTTTGGAAGGTGGCTGGATCATTGCATAGCCCAAACGGCATCCGCTTGAAGCATATGTCCCATACAGACAAGTGAATATAGTTTTCTCCTGGTCCTCTGGTGCAATCACAATTTGGTTGTATTCTTAATAGCCATCTAGGAAATAATAATATTCTTGCCCAACTAACCTGTCCAACATCTGATGAATAAAAGGCACCGGGTGGTGATTCTTTATGGTGGCCTCATTCAATTATCTGTAATCTATGCATATTCGTCATCCTGTCATTGTCTTGGTTGGAATCAACTCATTTTTTTCATTGGTGATCACCGTCATGCCTCCTTTTTTAGGTACACACTTAACTGGGTTGACCCACTTGCTGTCCGAAATCGGATATACAATACCTGCATCTAGCCATTTAATCACCTCATTGTGCATCACATCTTTCATCACCGGGTTTAGTCTGTGCTGAGGTTGCACACTTGACTTGTGACCCTCCTCTATAAATATCACGTGTATGCATAAAGTTGGCCTGATGCCATGTATATCAGTCATCTGCCTGTTTTACTTAAAAAGATATGTAAAAGGAAAATGACTGAGTTTTCAGAAAAATCGATCAAACTTATGATTTAAGAGAAATCGAATTTCCAAAAGAACAGAGTCGCCACTTAATTTTTAGTAAAAAAAATCAAGAAAAAATAACTAAAATTTTCAAAAGACTCAAACAGATTAAAATCAATTGAAAATAAAAGGGTTCGAAGTTCAATGTACATTCCGAGAAGGTGTTAGGCCCTCGAAATGCCCGCTAACTTGCGGTTGACCGGCGATTTGACTAAAATTGATTTTGACTAATTTTTGAGAAAAGATATTAATTAAGTAATAAAATCTATTTATTTATTTATTATTACTTATTTATTTTTAAGGAGGATAAACTAAAGAGGAATTTCCAAAGGAAAAAAGTTCAAGTGTGGACAAGACAATAAATAAAAATAAGACTAATCTAATATATATATATATTATATTTCAATTTGGATATAAAGGAGAAATGACTATCTTCG
>JAJOOS010006771.1:0-20889 GCA_029582725.1 Solanum chiquidenum
CACCAAAAGTTCCATGTTTCAGATCGATTGCTACAAAAGAAGCCTTTTGGACTCTAGATGATTAGCAGAGGGGCTTCTACTTGTGCAACAGATGCTACATTGAGAACCCTGAAGGAAACCACACAATTTTGGGGAGGACAGATTACGGAGAAACAGAGAGGACACTATGAAGGAGAGTCCCAGTATGCATATTATGGACATTGTAGTTAAAAGGAACTACAGGTGCTTTGAAGGAAAGAAACCTGCAGATTTTTTTTTGAAATATAGGTGCATTTTTTTTGTAGAATGAATGATGTATATGATTTTGACAGCACTGGAAATGCTAGACTTTATACACATGTAACTGCAGCACCAAAGCGTTGGTATAGTTTTTGAGTATCCAGTTGGAGCTTTTTACTTGGTTAATTTACTTATCTTATTAGAAAAAAAAAACAATAATCAAGTTCATATGAACAACAAAGTCAAAATTGATCTTACTTGAGTGTAAATCCAGAAAATCAGGAGCAAGCACAGCTATGCATACATTCACGGAAGTAGCAATGAACAGATACACAATAAAAAGAATGGGCCACAAAATGAAAGCACAAACATAGCCTAATCATGGATCTATCTGTATACAAGTATAATGTGAAATACGTGCACATCAATGTTCATCTGAGAATGGTGTTTTTGTTTTTGTGCATCACGCATGTGTGTGAGTGTGAATGTGTGTGTAAGAGAGAGAGATGGACACAGAATATTAGGAAGAAATCGATATGGACACTGGAGACAAAGAGGTCACAGCTTTCAGTGTTTCTCACCATCTGCTTTTCTCTCCCCATTTTGGCCACACTCAAGAATGATTTGCAGTGTCGGTGCAAAAAATGCAGCACTCTAATGAAAAAGAGTAAGGTAAGATGTATCCTTTATTTATGCAGCAATATAGGTAGCTTATGCATTATTCAGTAAGATTATGATGTTTAGTATATTGGATTAGCTAGCAATATAAGCAAAACTTTCCACATTAATCTCCACTTTGTAAGTTGATTATCATATAATAACCTGAAGCATGAGTGTTCTATGTAAGAAGAATAAGTCTTTCTTACAGCTGAGAGCTAGAAAACGCAACCCAAAGTTCACAACCAAAAACCTTTGATAAGAAAATTGATACGTCACGAAACTAGCTAGAGGATTTTACCCATGGCATAAGCTTTGTAGGCTCTGAGCTCCAAGGCTGATATGATCCTTCATACTTCTGTACCTTCTCCTGTAAATACTGTACGTACTGAATTACCTGCATACAAATATCAACTATCACCAAGAGATCAAAACTTAAAAGAAAAATGAACAAATCAAGCAAAGGGTAAACTGGTTTTCAACTAATAGAATGTACCTCCAACAAGAATGACGCAGTGTCTCGCTTTTGATCGGTATGGGGTATCAGATCTCTCAATATCTGAAATCTAGATTACCCAAATAAGCTTTAGAACAATACTGAATTTCTCAAGCATTTTAGATAGATTTGAGCAAATAATCTTCAAATACCTAAGATCGATATAGTCATTCTACGCTTCATTTCCAAATATCATTAAGTAAGAAGAGGAAATCCCATAGGAAAGAAGTGTTCAACTGAAAGACTTCAACGGAAACTATTCCATTTTCATGAGTAGCTTGACCGGTTATTTAGGAAATTTACTTCTCCGGGAATAGAGTTAGTAACTTGACATCAACAACTAACTTAGTCGCACTGTTTAGCGATTCCTGGAGGAATAGGAAAATTAGTATCCTGTTAAGTATTTTCTATGTAATAATGAAGCTCATCAGTTATCAGAATTTTCTGTAACTTCTTTAGATGCTTTTTGTAGATATTAGTTTTGATTTTTACAGAGTTTTAAGTTCTAAGAGGACTTCCTAGGGTTTCCTCCTCTGCAAATATGAGTATCACTATGCGGCTCGAAAACCATCTCATTTCATTGCATAAACCTTAGAACCTTCCCACAAATACCATAAATATCACTGGAGTCTAAAGCACCTAATCTCTTCTTTGATCTCTTTCTTTATTTTATTTATTTTTATATTCTTCTTTGATAGTTTGATCTATGCTTTGTATCCTAAAGCTTTTCTCAGCTCCTTTCAGCCATTGTACACAACTTATTTAAGACCCAATATACTATTTTAGCTGGAAACTTGTAGGATAGGGTGACAGGGTGACTAGAGATTTTTTTGTATCCTCCTATTTTGCAAAATTCGAAACCTAGGTAAGTGCTTTCTACACACTTGTTTCAAAAAATAAATTTCACTTAAATTCGTCCTTTCATGTTATAACTAGTTATCTCAGTTTTCTACTAGCGGCTTTAATAATAACCTCAGCTCCATTTATTGACCTGAGGAAGATACGACTGATCTTCTCTCTCTCTCTTTCACACACACTAAAATCACGCATTAGCCAGAAGCGTCACTCAGATTTCATGTCATTTCTGTACATGGAGTTTAACATGTTATCTGATGCAGCCTATACAATATGCAGCCACACCCAAAAACTCAAAGATCTCATCAAAATTCCATCCAGATGCTTCCCCAGTTCCACTATACTTAGATTAACATATCGACTAAACCTCAAAAGTATCGTAATAACCTACTGTTATATGCTAAGTTGCTCAGACTCTTCGAAAATGATGTCCCACCCGTGTCAAATCATCCAAAAGTGCACTACTTTTGGAGGATCCAACATGCACACAACTGCATTTTTGAAGAGTTCGAGCAACACAGGTTATATTTCATGACTTTTGTTCTAAACAACTGTAGTTTAATAGATTATTTGACACTCTTAAGATCTCAACATGTTTATCCTTTAAGGAATTAAAAATAAAAGTAAGCCAATAAGAAGTCGATAATTACAAAAGACTACAAATGTACTTGGTCTGATGGAAGTCATTCTCATGGAAAAATATTCTTATAGAAAATATTATGTTTTCTATTGTGTGGTTGGTGAGTGAAAAATATTCTCTGAAAAGTATATACTAAACATCAATAATAACTTTAGCAAATTAGTGATTGTTCTAATGAAATTTTTTAATAGAAAAGATCAATAATAAAGTTTTAGTGTTAGTTGAAGCAAGTAACATGAAGTTGAAAGTTGAAACAATTTCCCCTTCCTATGGTAAATGGAAAACATTTTCTGGTAACCAAACACCACAAAATGACATCCTAATGGAAAACACTTTTCTGCAAAACTGACTTCAGTCATACCAAGCACACTCATAAGATACTTGGAAATTATTTACAAGATTCATACTTCTAAATACATTGAAATGAGATTTTCATTTCCTTTTCTTGAAAGTGCCATATAGGAATCACTGAGACTTTGCAACACAACAATTAGTTTAAAACAATAGATGACGTGGAAAAGGAGGACATTTGGAAATCATAACAAACAAACAAATAAAAGCAAGAGATACCACAGAAGGACTAATCCACACAATAAATATATGAATTCACAAAATCAGGAGGATTGCCGATATACTGTCAGTTGAAACACAAAAGAGAGTAGCGCTTTCCAGAACTGAATTACTTTAGCAAGTTAGGAGTGTGGGACAGCATTTGAAGAATAAGCATGTAGGATCATTTGGAGATTCATACTTTAGAACTTCATATAAAACATTGACTACTAGCCTTTAGAAACAAGTATATTTTGAACTAAATGAATATTCGGACATATAAAACTGAATCAACCCATGAAGATAATGAAAGCATTGCAGTGATAGATACAAAGGATAATATGTGCAATCATTCCCCTAAATCAATTTCCCGTTTATTCCTTTTGGTTTCCACCTTTCACCATAACAAAACATTTTTAATCACTCCTTACTTGATCAAGGCATAGTTAGCTATCATAAGTTGGTGCAACTTTGTTGTTGGGAATCCACCAAGAAAAGCCAAATCACATTTATCATCAGACGTTTAACAGAACAATGGCTGGTCACACTGCTTATTTTCTCAAATTTATTAAAGAACCACAAACTTACACTTGATTGTTATTATCTCGAGTACATTAACTACTAGACTACTTATCAATCTCTGAACTTAGAGCCTGATGTAATTTTCTTCTCAAGCCTCCCAAATATTTATTTTACTATAATTTCTTCTCAAACTCAATCAGCAACTACTCTTGGCTGAAAGTAATTGACTTAATCAATCAATCTACACCTCAATCCCACAATCCCAGACTAATTGGTTCGGTAATTAAATCCTCTATAACCATTCTGCTGCGTTCAGGCTAATTTCATTCCAAAACAAAATTCTTCAGCTAAGACGGAAAAACCTTAAGCTATTTAGCGCTGAAATCGGCTTCTGCTTATCTCTTCAGACAGTCAATGTCAAGCTAGTTGCAAGTTCTGTTAAATAATCACTCCACATTTACAGTCTTTGTCCATGTATCACACCATTATATACCAGAACTCCACTCAATCAACGTCAAAGACCCAAAGTCCTCACAAACTCATAGGAAAAGCTAAAACTTCAATTAACCGATAAGTTCAAACAGAATTTACGGATTAACCAACCTCTCATTGATCTTGCTCCTTCGACGCTGCTCAGTCACTGAATGTTTAGACCTTAGTGCACTAGCCTTCTCATTACTCTTCCCATCTGTTTCTTCCACAATAATACATCCACAAAACAAAATTCAGTATTTTTCATTTTACAGTTCAAAATCCAACTCAACTTATATCCTCAACAATAAAAATCTAATCTTTCAACTACAAAAATCAGGAAAAAACAAACAAATAAAACTTAACAGACCTTTGGTATTACTACTAGAAGGTGTGGCATCTTTCTTAATAATACCAATCTCATCTTCCTCCTCTTCTTCCTCTTCTTGATGACTCTTCACAGCTTTCATTGTGTGTTCTGCAAAAAAAAAAATGAAACTCAGAAATCTTTGCAAATACAACACAGCTATAACAAGAAACATAGATTTATTACAATAAAAGAAAAATCACCCCTTAATCCTAAACTAGTTAAAATCAACTATATGATTCATTTTTGCATCCATTAGACTCAAAATAGACCATTTTTCATATCAATACAGAGATCTAAACAAAATAATGAAAAAAAAATTAAAACCCCATATGAAGAAGAGAAGAAAGATTACATCTTTTTTTCTGGGAATTTGAGTTCTTTGGAGAAATTGGGATTTGGGTTACTGCTGCGAGTTCTTGATTGTGGTGGTGAAAGTCGAAAATTGGCTTTTTGAGAATTTGAGTGTTTTTTTTTAAAATAAAAGTAAAAATAAATTATTAATTGTGGAATTATTGTAATTTGGATTTATTAAATTGTTCTCATGACTCATGTGATATATTTTTTATTTATATTAAAACTATTTCATCGATTTATTTTTAGAGTAAAATAATATGTTCTTAAATTATCGTTTTAACATGTATTTTTTTTATTATATTAATATAAAAAATAATAATTTTGAATATCTAATTTTTTAATCAAATTAATGTTATACAATTTATCTTTGAAAGTTAATTAAATTGAGTAAAAAAGTATAATGGTGACAGCTTAATGGAGTAATTCATATGCATTTGATGATTCTCAACCTAAAAGGATAGGCAATTAAGTGTGAAGAGGCTTTTTTTTTTTTTGTCTTTTTGTTCTTTTTCCCTTTTTTTTTTTTGTTAATTTATCATTTCTACTTATTAATAATAATAGGGAGAAGGCACAAGTACCCCTAGACTATGACCGAAAATTCAGAGACACATTTTAACTAAATTAAGGTCCTATTACCCTCCTTCCGAACTCATTTTATATATAATATTGTGCACACCCCGTGATTCCACGCAGTTGAGTCGAGTGAAATATATTTGGATGTCACGTAAGCCAAAAAGGTGTACAAAATTATCAAAAAAATGAATACAGGGAGTAATAGAACCTTAGTTTAGTTAATGTGTGTCTCTGAGATTTCAGTCATAGTCTAGGAAGGTATTTCTACCTTTTCCCATAATAATAATTCCAAAAGAAAAAATATATTAGAACCACCCTAAATTATTCACAAAATTCTTAACTATAATTTTTGCATTTAAAATCCTTTGAAAAGTCTAGTGGCATGGAGAACGATTTTACCTTCTTCTTCTTTTTTTATGTGTGACGTGTTAGAACCAAAAGAAAGTAATCATATATGTGGCTTGTTTCTTTATTTTTTTCTTTGGATCACTATCTTGAATTTCATTGTTATGCTACTACATTTTAAGGTATGACATCTTAAAGAAACAATGAAGATATATGATCGAGAATTGATGGAAATCTTAGTGAAATTGATAAGGAAATTAAATCATTGCAATTGGTGTAAAAAGATTATGAAAATAGTCTTGGACGCTTATTGTGTCAATATACCAATACATGCTATTGAATACCGATCAGAAACATATTTTTTAAAAATTAATAATATTTATGTGTGACGGAGACTTTTCTCAATCTTCCTAATATATGTTTATCTTAATTCATTGCTATCAAATTATAGAAATAAGTTGGGGATATTTTATCAAGTCTACCGGATAGAAGAAGATAAAGGGTCAACTATCGTTATTTTGTACAAGACGGTGCCCTCATGGTGAGTATTAATGAATCAGTTTGTTGGGGGCTAAGACTATTCTTTCTTCCTTCCTTCTCTAGGTTAGTTAGGTGATACGCTCCCGAATCATCCATTAAAGATGTCGCTAAATAGGGGTATTATTTAAAGTCTTAACCTTCTTCTTTTTTTGTTTTGGTTTAGCCTTCTTTCGTAAAGTTTAAAATGATAGAAACTTGCATAACTCCTTCCAAAATTGAATCGTTATATGCTCAAACTTAAAGATTTCCATCAAATACACCTTCGAACTGACAACTCTCACAACCCTTTCCTTATGGAAGGGAGTAATACAATATTTTAGCTAGAGGTGGCGAAAGTAGTATTAGTCGAGGTCTGTGGATGTCATTTTTTTACCCTTTTGTTAATATGTGTTTAAATAGTTAAACGGGTAATTGAGGCTAATCTCCGTTAAAGGGGAATTCAAAATTCAATTGAAAATTTGCGGAAGATTTTATAATTGTAATTATCTCTAATTATTTATCGCATGAGCTTCAATTAATTGCATAAAATGGACCTAAATTGTTGAGTTCATCGATATATGGAGGCTGGAGCTCAATTTATATTAACAATGGACATATGTAGCTAATATTATTCAACTACAATTTCTAGTAATTTCACGTATTTACATATAATTATATAAAGCATATACATTACTTATGCAGTATATATACATTTGTATATATATGTGTGTAATACTGTATATAAAATAATAGTACTCCATAAATAATGTATTATTTTTACATATTTTAGCAATGAAGAGGATTATATAATAATTCGGGATCAATATGGGTTGTGGTGCACTGGTGGGAGTGCTTTACTCTTAACCAGAGGTCTCGGGTTCGAACCCTGGGTATAGAGAAAATCTTGTTGGGAGCGCCACCCCCGAATGGGTCCTGCAGAACGCGATTCAAATTTAGTCAGAGCTCTAATGTGGGCTCCGAACAACGGATGGGAAACCAAAAAATATAGTAATATATAGTATACAGTATACGTTATCTTTTTTGACTTTACATTTCACCAATACATTTATGAGCAGAGAGAGAAAAGAGAGTCTATATTTTTTTAAAAATAAATAGAATTTGTATGTTTTCTTTTTAAATTTTAATAGGACTGTACTTTGAAGGAAAATTTGGTAAACATTTTAAGTCTTATTTTATTTTTTAAAATTATATGCCATATAAAATGGGATATAGAGGGGTATATACTTAAATCTTTGGTCAGGTTAATAAACTAGATGATCGGAATGTACATTTACGTAAGTACCCCAAAAGATACACATATGTATACTTCCCAAGCTTAATTTACAACAAGCATAACCCAATGAATTTTTATATTTATATCTAAAATAGCCAAATTGCTTAAAATAAGTGTTGTATCTTTCAATAAATAAATATATAAATTACTTAACTTTTTGTAAAAATAATAATAATCATACATTTGCATTTCTCAACATAGTGCACACATATTTTTCACGTATTTTAAATACTTTGTTTTGTTTTTTGCAAGCACCATCAAACATCTCATATACAAAAATCTTATACATAAATATACAAACTATTGCCTATTGTTGCACGTATTTGTCTACTTATTCAATATTATACAAACTTTATAAGTGTCTACTACCTACTTATACACATCCATTATTGCAAAATATAAATATTAACTAAAAATAAATTAAATAGTACATTTATATATTATACGTAAAAAAAAAACTTCTATCTTTACGAAAATACGATATGAGTCATATATAGTGTCTAGATACATAGGTCTGATTTGAAGAGGATAATCCAATAATGGATGAGTGGCAGACAGGCACACAGATAGAATTTGTATTTAATCCAACAGGTAGCTAGGTTATATATATATATTACAGTGGCGGAGCCACCTTATTGCTAGGGGTTCATCCGAATTTTCTTCGGCGGAAAATTATATTATTTATATATATGTTAAAATAATTTTTTAGGTATATATAGTAGATGTCGAACACCCTTCAACTACTTTGTGTGTTTATTTTTTCAAATTTTAAACTCCCTTATTAAAAATTCTGATTCTACCACTGCATATAACGTACAAAATCCAATCACTATCGTACGTAGTACATAAGACAGAATAAGCTAAATGGCCCCAAAAGCACAAAAACAGGAAGAATCCATGTGCTTCCTCGCCCACTGAAATATCTACCTTATTTGACGAGCGGAATCGGAATTTTAATTTTATAAATTTTAATATTTATTGAGTTATAATATATCATTAAAATTATTGAATTTTATTAAATTTATCAAAGAAAGTGATGTCATAATTAATCTTTATAACTCATGTTGTTACTGGTCATGTTATGTTTATTCACATTATATTCTACTAATTATCGCGTTATACCTCAAATAACTATCTACCGTCTTGAGTTCTTGACATTTACTTGTAAAAAATAATAATCATACACTTTTATAAAAGATGTTTTCATCTTTATGTTGGAATATTATATTATATTTGTATGTATATTTCGAGGTTAATGTAATGAAAGTGAGAGTTGAGAGTGAAGAAAAAAATTTAAGTCTGTCAATTTATTCACAGTATAAAAGCGAATAATTTTATATTGAAGAAAATAAAGTATTCTTTTGATGAAAATTTGAAGTTTTTAATTAATCTGAAATTATTTGAATTGTACAATTATTAGACCATTATATTGTAAAGAGGACACGTCAAAAATTATACTCCCTTACAAAATTATATAAAGTAATAATAAAAAAATATAATTTAAATTTTATCCTTAAATTATGATATCCTCATTATATCCTTCCTTAAAATCCGCTATTTTTCTATTTGCTGCTGTAGCCTCTATGTATGCACAGAACTTGTCTTTATCCAATTATCTTCTTCACTCACTTTTTTTTTTCATTTTTGTGCGTGCACATTGAAATGCCAATAATATTACTATTATCGTTAAATATAGTGCGGTGAATAAAATTATTTATTAAAAAAAGTCTTCAATACAAGTTTTATATATGATAGGATTACTTTTTTCCAAGTGAAATTTTACATGATGTAAATTTTAATTAATCAAACTTTAATATATACCAATGATAAACTAAAAAGATATACGCTAATAATATTAAGCTACCCTCAGATTTAATAACCGACTTATTTTATGAAAAGATAACAAGAGATAAAAAAAAAATGACTCATTGCATTGCTAGATTCAAAATATTAACTGACTAGAATTGTGTTGGATGATTTTTTTTAAAAATAATTTTAATCAGATGCAATTTAAATTATTTTATTTTCTTTTAAAAAAAAGGTACCCACTATTCCCCAAAACTAGAGGCACAACGGCACAAGGAGTTGTTTGTACTAGGGGCAAATGTGGGGTACGAAAAATTAAAATACTCCAAAAAGAGATGGCCCTCCACAAATTGTGTAGCTACGATAATACTGAATATGACCATATAATAAATTAATAATACACAAATTTTAAATAATATAAAGTTGTAAATAATTTTATCGTGTTTATATCACTATATGGCAATGACAGTGGAAAAAGAATCGAGTAAAAATTAAGAAAAAAATCGCAACAAGTTGGAGAAAGATAATTTTTAAAACATATCTGAAGAGTAGCAGTAAATTTTCTTCACAATATTAGGTATTTTAATTAATTTTCAGTAGTTGTGACATTTATTTCACCCACAAGAATAAATAAATGAAAAGAAAGCTTTAAATTGATATACCGTTCGTCTCAAATTATCTATCGTGATGTAAATAAATATTTTAATGAAAAAAAAGATATTTTGAGATATGAATGTGGATAATTTTTAAAGAAATATGTAAAATAAAAATACGATAAATAATTTGAGACAAAAAAATAGCGTACTATAATTTTTAAGTCGACTTATTAATAGCTGTTTAATAGGTCTAACGAAAAGGAAATTAATAACCTTTATTGTTAATTTGACTAAATCCAAAGAATCTAGTTTAATATATAGTATATTATATACTTCTTGCAGTTTATATTAAAGTTGATGTACTATCCACCTGTGACAAAGATTAGCTAGTATCTTTTATTATTTAAATGTTGCACTTTATTTTTATAATAATTAACAATAATAATAATACCAACAAAATCTTATAATATCCCCCAAATACTGTTTCTGTAAATAGTTTGAGATTCTTTCTGTAAATAGTTTGAGATTCTTTAAGTTAGACAAATAGATAAGACTTTCAGAATTAGTTGTAATACTTTATATTTTTACTGCCAAGTGCCAACTTGCTGCTCATTTTGCTCCCTTTTGGTTGAGAAGCGAATTAGATATCTCGTTGTTTATTGTAATAAATCTTTTTACGGTTTAGCAGTAATTTTTTTTAACTTTATCTCCTACATAATATTATAACTCAATCACAATATATAATTCAATAAATTCTAAACAAGAATTGAATCCAACTCTTTACGTAAAGAACACATCTCTTCAACTATATTCTTATACACAATATAATATAAAATTATTAGTGTTCATAAGTGAGGAATTCTTTCTTCCAAAAAGTTAAATTTTGTTAATTTCTTCATAAATAGGAATACTATTCGCATTTTCTTTTAACATTATTAAGATAATATCAAATTATTGGTAAGATAAGTCATAAATAGAAACTTGTTTGTGATATTACACATATTAACTTTCTAGAAAAAGAATTTAGACACATTTTCTTTACATTGATATTCAGTGAAAGAATCTAGACAATATCTTAGTTAATGAAGAAATTTCTTTCATACTAATATTCAAAATTAAATTTAATTAAAGTATTTGACAACAAATCGCCTCTTCTAAGATACTATTCTAATTTTCTTCTGACAGTCATAAATAAAAAAATATTTATCTTACTAAATACATTAACTTTCTAGGAAAAAGAATTTAGACACATTTTTTTTCAGTTGATATTCAATAAAAGAATCTGGACAATATCTTAGTCAATCTTCATACACTTCTCTTTTGAAATAATATTAACATAATAATATCAACTTAATTTAATTAATCTAATCAAATTCAATTTTTAACTCCAAGTAAAAGGTAAAAATATCTCTGTGGTCCCCACAAGGGATATTTCCGGAAATTCACACATTCCCGCTGACCATGCCACGTCATTTTCTAATCACATATCTCCACGTCACCATCTCCCATTCATCCTACCGTCCATTTATAATCTAACGGCTGTAAATCCATTATTCCAGATGCTTCCAAATTTTTATACCATAGTTATTAACTAACCAAACCACGATTCCCGCAAAACGTGTCTCCACTGGTGGAGAAGAAACCATAGTTAAGTAAAGGGTAAAAATGGAATTAACAAAAATATAGAAATGAATATATAGATACATTATTATACATACACATGCATAATAGCCATAAAGAAGAAGAAGCTGAAAGCTACAAACAGCAAAAAAGGACGAGGAGGGTTTTTTGGTGACTTTGGAGTGAATCATAGCCGTTGAATCTTCTTTGTATCTGAATCATACGGTTGAAAAGTTATCTGAATCTTCCATCGCCGGCGAGCTAGAATAAAGGCATTATCCTCAGATCTGTTTTTCCGGTAAGGTTTTGTTTTGTTGCTTCATTTCATTATGTTGATTTTATTCCTGATTCATTGGTCCTTCGATGTTCGTTCTGGTTCATCTGAGTTTTATTCGCATTTTATCTGATTTTTTTTCCAGTTATTGAATGAAAATGAGAGTTAATAATACATTAGAGTGTAATAAATGATTATATTTTTGAGAAATTAATTAGATTGGTTGTATATGAAGGTTTTGTTACATGATTTGAGTTTACCTGTTTAAGATTTGTAATTTTTTTTTGTGTTATTGAATGAATGTGAGAGTGCTACAGTTGAATGCTAAGAAATGTTTCTTAATTGTTTGAATAACACTTTATTTAAGCAATAGCAGAGTGTTAAAGAGTGTCATTTGAGTAAATTAATTAGATTCTATGAATTTTGTGTATTTAATGTGTTTGAAATGAGGTTTAGTTTTAAGTGTTTGTAGCTGTGATGGTGGAGGTTAGCAGGTAGCTGGTGGAAAAATATGAGGTTTATGCAAGGTGGTTTGAATACCACAATCATCCCTGAAAGGAAGAAAAGATCGAGTCTTTGTACAAAAATCTATGTTTTTGTAAATCTTTAGAAATGAGAGATTGAGTACTAGTAATCTTAGGGAAGAGTGTAACTAATTACTCAAAAATCACGCTGTTTTAGCGATAAAGCAGTGTGTTTTGATAGGAGATAGTGTCATCTGTGTAATTAACTAAGTTCTCTATGTAGAACGTGTTTTTTAGCGAGTTTCAGTTTCAAGTGGTTTATAGCTTAGCATTGATTGTGAGCACATAATAGATGATTTTCAAGATTTGAAAGCCTTGTGTTGGTTATGCTTTTGTTTCCTATTTCCTAAGTGCTGAGGAATTAGAAAATCAGTGACAGGGTCAGGAGCCTAGTGCTACCATACTGGTGTCATCTGCAAATCAGTGAATCTGTTCGTATTGGGTTTAACTTTTATACTGGTCCAACTGGGTAGAGTTGTAGTAAGCTTGAGTTGTTAGCTTAGAAAAATATGGATAACCAGCCTAGTACAACTGGGCAAATACACCACCATAACTGCGTTTCAATCTCAAAGTTGTGGGGGAGCTGATGTAAATAAATTCCTCACTGTCACAGTGAATGTCACTTGCATTTTTTTTTAATATTTTCTTTGGTTGTTTTGGTCATCCATGACATGAATAACCTTGTAATGCTCTTATAACATTTCTTGACTAATGGCATGAATGAATCCATGTTGTATTCTGATTTTGTTTTATATCTCTTTACAGATCTTTGGCACTGTCTTATTCACATCATAAGATGGCTCTTCTAATGTAACACTTGAGATTCTTGATCTCTTACTGTCCCATAGTTGATGTGATAGTGATATTTGCTGTTGCCTGTGGCATCATCTGGGTTGGTTTTGGTTCCTGTTTGCACATTGATGATTGTTTCCAGATTGAATCATTTCCTGACGTGCTAACAATCCGCTTCTGAGTTTGGTGCTCAACTGAGAGTGTGTGGAAAGATCTCTTCCGCTGCCATCTCTTTTGTTGATTGTGACGCCCAACTGTGTTTCTCGACCTTTTATGTCTCGTAACCTGGATAATTGTCCTGTTCAGACCCAGATGGCTGTGGCAATCTTCAAGAGCCCACTTGGCGGGGAGTACCATGGGAAAGGTAGGATGGAAAGGAAGTCGACTGGGAGGAGACGTGTTTTTGTTCAAACTGAGACTGGTTGTGTACTGGGGATGGAGTTAGAACGCAGTGACAATGCACATACTGTGAAAAGAAGGTTGCAGCTTGCACTTAACTTTCCAGTTGAGGAAAGTTCTTTGACATTTGGTGATAGGGTGTTGAATAATGACCTAAGTGCTGTTCGCAATGATTCCCCTCTACTGCTGACAAGGAACTTTATGCATCGAAGTTCATCAACTCCATGCCTTTTACCCACAGGGAAGGATCATGTCCAACCAAGAGATCAAAGTGGTCCTATTGAAATACTGGGAAATGTGGGTCGCTTTGCCGAGACAAAGCAACTTATCCAGGAAATTGTGAAGGCAATAAAGACTGGAGTAGATCCACTTCCTGTTCATGGTGGACTTGGAGGGGGGTATTTTTTCAGAAATAGCAGAGGTGAGAGTGTTGCTATTGTTAAGCCCACAGATGAAGAACCATTTGCGCCAAACAATCCTAAAGGATTTGTGGGCAAAGCTCTTGGGCAGCCAGGTTTAAAACGATCAGTCAGAGTTGGGGAAACAGGGTATAGGGAGGTCGCTGCATATCTTCTTGACAATGATCATTTCGCCAATGTGCCAGCTACTGCATTGGTGAAAATCACTCACTCAGTCTTTAATGTTAATGATGGTGTAAATGGAGACAAGCCTCACAGCAAGAAGCAACTT
This sequence comes from Solanum chiquidenum, assembly GCA_029582725.1. Classification (NCBI taxonomy): domain Eukaryota; kingdom Viridiplantae; phylum Streptophyta; class Magnoliopsida; order Solanales; family Solanaceae; genus Solanum; species Solanum chiquidenum. The sequence continues at coordinate 14,566 of JAJOOS010006771.1, forward strand.
GTGAGCAAGATTGCATCTTTTCAACAGTTTGTTCCCCATGATTTTGATGCTAGTGACCATGGAACCTCAAATTTTACTGTTGCTGCAGTGCATCGCATTGGAATATTAGACATTAGGATTTTTAACACAGATAGACATGCAGGGAATCTTTTAGTTAGGAAGCTTGACGGTATTGGAAGGTTTGGTCAAGTAGAGCTCATCCCCATTGATCATGGGCTCTGTCTTCCAGAGTGCTTGGAAGATCCGTATTTTGAGTGGATCCATTGGCCCCAGGCATCTATTCCGTTCACAGATGATGAACTTGAGTACATTAAGAAACTTGATCCTATTCAAGACTCTGATATGCTACGAAGTGAACTCCCTATGATTCGTGAAGCTTGCCTTCGTGTCTTGGTCCTTTCCACCATTTTTCTCAAGGAAGCTGCCGCTTATGGTCTCTGTCTTGCGGAAATTGGTGAGATGATGACCAGGGAATTCCGTAGTGGGGAGGAGAAACCAAGTGAGCTTGAAGTTGTTTGTTTGGAGGCAAGAAGCCTGATTGGTGAGAGGGAGATTCTTTCTCCTAAGACTGAAGTGGATAACGAGTTTCAGTTTGACATAGATTGCGAAGATGCTGGATTTGAGTGTAGTCCCAAATTAATCTCTCAGGATTTCACGAATAGAAACCCATTTCATCTTCCAATTGGAGGAAATGGCTGCTTCCCACTCTCTAAACTAGATGAAAGTATTGAGGAAGTGGAAAGGGACGAAGAAGACGAGAAGAGCTTTAATTATGTTCCTGCCCCAGCAAAGAACATTACTATGTCAAAACTTTCAATGTCTCTCAAGAACACCAGCTTAGGTGAGAAGAAACTGAAATATCCTAATATCTCAGGAACAAAACCAGAAAACGGCTATCTGGCTAGTTCCTCGTCTGGACATCGTAGTGCAAATGAGCAGCTTCCTGCAAGTGTCACCTTTGTGAAGGTATCAGATATGAATGACGTCGAGTGGGGTTTGTTTCTAGAGAAGTTTGAAGAGCTTCTTTACCCAGCTTTCGCCAAACGTAAGTCTATCACCCTTGGTCAGAGGCAGATGCAAAGGCTTGGAACTTCTTGCCAGTTTTGAGAATCGAGGTATTACTATATTAAGTATGACTTATGCCTAAATAAGATTGAACGAAGTTGTGATAGAGTGCGGGAGTAGGAACGTTAGAATATGCTGTAAATATTTTTGAAGACAGCCGAGTTGAAGGGCTGAGTAGAATTGGTTGTAGATTTTCTGTTTTCTTGTTGACATCTTCAATCTTTCCCCCCTTTTTAACTCTTTGTTAGATAAATAATTTGTAGAATGTAATTCGAGAAAACGAAAAGTTTTGTACATATTGGATGCCTTCTTATGATTTCTATGCCTCAACTTGGCTTGGATTTTCATTGTGAATGTTGAGCAGTGATTTTTTTTCTTTTTGATGACAAGGGAAACTCGTAGCTATTAATTACCCTTGAACTCCTGTGCAATAGCTCGCAAGATAAATAGAAGAGGTAATCTGCACTAGACAAATTCGATTTGTTCAGTGGTTTGTGTTCCTTTTCCATCAAACAATATATTCAGTTGGCATATTGTCATGTCAGTCCAGGTTGTATATTTGTATTCTGGAAAAAGTAATACAACACTTGTGACACGCTAAGCAACACCATTATAGTAAAGGCAATGAAAAAGTGCAGGTTGGGTCCCTATAAGAAACTAGTTGCCACTTTAATGATTGATAAAGTTTAAAACTTAACATCATTCAAGAAAAATCAAGTGGAATCCATATAATAAAGTAGTACTTACTAATTAAATTAATTTGATATTGAGATGTAACTCAAATCAACAAAAGTGAAATATAAGGTAGTGCAGTCAAATCTCCTCATTTGACTGGATACTTTTTTATTGATATAATCGAATATTATTATAGAGAATATATACTTTTATCTAGTATGAAAGTCCGTGAAATGTTATTTTTTATATTAGTTACTTGGGTTGAGGACTCTTCAAAAACAATCTCTTTACCCTTGCAAGTACCTTAGCTCACTTAGTGAATATGTTGTTGTTCGTTTGTAAAGAAGTTTGATGTAGTTATCACGATGAATATAACTTTTGTTTAAAGAACCCTATAAAGATCATAATATCATAAATGATAAGTAGGACTGTTTAAAGTTTAGTTTATAAAGTGTTGTCGATTTGGTGCGTACAGCTAATCTAAGTTGAAAAGACAGATTTTGAAATAAAAATGAAAGCAAGATAAAAAGAGATAAGCAGATAAAGATAAGATTTGGTGCAAGTCTGCATCAAACTAGCTAGACATTTTTTCATAAACACAACCTTTCTATATAGGCACACAAGGCAATGCATTTGTTTTATCCCTTGCACCTTAAGCTAGAGGAAGTGAGGTAGATGTTCAAGATATACTTTATCACATACACTTGTATGATCACCAGAAAATCACTTTACGCATTTATATTTAAGTATTTTTAAAAAAACTATAACACTAATATATATGTTCTAAAGAGAAAAAGTTGAACTCACGGAACCTCCCTAGATACACCCCAACTCTGAATAGGAAGGAACATAAATGAATACCCCTTGGGTTGAGTTGTAGCATAGGAGGCTCAATGCCCCTATCTTAATATTCAAAATGTAGCTACGAATGGTAATTTTTTGAAAGTATATTTACGAAAGATAAATACAGTATATAATTTACATAATTTTTCTAAAAAAAAGTCTTGATATATTAAAAACACGCTTACAAAAAGAAGAATAAAGCGAAAATTGTAATAATTTGTTTTGTGGGAATTACAATTTAAGAGATATGTTTTAAACATGCCTCCAAGGTCTTTCAGCAAGATTAAGACATTCTTTATGTCTAAAACAATAAATCAAATGATCAATAGTCATTCCAGCAGCTTGCATGAATGAATTTACAACAACTGGACCAACATGCCTTAATCCTCTCTTCACTAAATCTTTGCTAATTGCTTCTGCTTTTGGACTTCTTAATGGTACATTTCTTGCATTTCTAAATCTGTTAATTATTGCTTTATAATTCATATGGTTCCACATGTAGCAACTCAAAGATCCAAATTCCTCCCCAATCTGCATTTTAATAATAAACAAAATGAATTTGACTTTTATGCACTGACAACATAAAAATATAACTGCTTGAAAATAAGTCAGATGATTATCTACCATGTCAAATTAAATTTAATATAGGATATAAGTATACCAACTTGATTTGGTAAATATGGCACTAATTAATTTACTTTTGTATATGGTCATTGACTTATTCACTATATTTACACTAAAGTCATAGACATATACTCCTCTGTCCGTAATTGAAATAATTATTAACATAGTAAGTTTACTATTTTACTCATATTAATTATGAAGTGGATAAATTAAAAATATAAGATTTTCAAGAAGTTTTACATTTTTCAATGTAATTAGTTGAGGGTATAATAGGTAAATAATTTTTGTCCTTTCTTGATTTGTCAAAATGGACAAATAATTAGAAACAACTAAAAAAGAAAAAATGGACAAGTAATTAGGGATAGAGATTTTTTTTTGATACATTTAAAGTAATTGAAATTAGTATAATATAAAGTAACAAAAGTACTTTTATCTTATTAAAATACCTTTATCCACTATATATAACAATAAAATCACAAAACTATGCTTATAGTTTCCTAACTTTAAAAGACGAAAATAGTTTTATGATATTATGTCGTTATAGCGGATAAAGTTTATAATAACTATCCTACATAGGCTATGTGCTACTGATTTTCATTTTACATTATTTCGTTATTTTAACTGTTCCTATTTCTGTATTTTATTTTTTCAAGCTTCTTGCAAATGTTTTATTTTAAGCCGATGATCTATCAGAAATAACCTCTCTATATCTATGAGGTAGAATAAAATCTACGTACACTCTTTCCTCTTCAGACCTCACTTATGGAATTACATTAGGGGTCGTTTGGTAGAATGTATTAAAAAAATAATGCATGTATTTGTCTTGTGTATTACTAGTACCTTGTTTGGTACTCTTTTCCAACCTATGTATAACTAATGCTTGTATTAGTTATACACTCTATTGTGTATTAAGATGTGTATTGCTAATAACATGTATTTCTAGGAATTAGCAATGCAATGATTTTAATGCATGCATTAACTCAATTAAAGACCCAATTGACCCTCAATACCATTTTTTATATCTTTCCCATCATAATAGTGAAGAGTATCTTTGTAAATAATTTTTTTAATGTAATGCATTCTATTTTAATGCACCAAACCAAACAGTGCATCAAAATAATTAAATAATCTATGTATAATTAATGCAAAGCATAACTAATATATGCATTACAAATGCAAGCATTACTAATACACTTTATTTAGCATTATTTTTATACACTCTACCAAATGATATATGACTTTATTGTGATGGAGGTAGAGTTGATAAAATTCATGAATGCATAATAATGATATAGTAAAGACTTGCCTTGACTATGCATTTGGCGTTGTTAACTATTGATCTAACTCTATTTTCAGCCAACATGAGGGACACATTGGAGACCAATTCATTAATCTCTTTATCTCCCATTTCACCCACTTGCTTTGCATTGAATCCTACAAAGGCTTCTCTGCATAATATAATATAATTATCACTTGATATCATAAGGAATATTGAACTATAATGTATATTATGTATGTGGTCATTGTATACATATAGTAAAAAAAAAGGACAGTTCGGCACATTATAATTTTTACTATGTGTGGGGTTTGGGGAAAGTCTGAACTATATAAGGATCTATTGTACACAGTCTTCAACTGTACCAGTCACGCTCTGAAATGCACCATCAAAAATTGGAATCTCGACTTTAATTTGATAGGATACATTTCTATGGCCATTAGATCATTGGAGTATTGTTCACAACCTGATCCTGCATTTCTACAAAATGTTATTTTCACGGTTTGATCTTGTTACCTCCTGATCACATGAGAGCAACTATACCAGTTACACCAAGACTAGCTCCTCTTCTCTTAAATGCAATATCTAGAATTTGAACTCCCATCTTTAATGTGACAAGATATATTTCTACCACTAGATAATTGGTGCTTTGTTCATTGTATAGTGTAATATAATAACAAATAAATAAAAGCTACTAATTAACAAACTAGAAGTATGTACCTTATTTGTTCTCTTATCTTTAAAATTTCAGTCCAGTTGAAATCCATCAACAAGCCAGCCAAAGAAAGTAGCTCAAACAATTGACTGCAGTGTGTGCACACTTGGCCAATTAGGTCAAAATCGTGAAGAATTTTCAAAGTGAAAAATGATATTTGAAAATGGTTTATATTCTTTCGTGAATTATATATTAGATTACTTACTGGTCATCATAAACTGGAACACCCCAGCATTCATCATGGAATTGCACATAAGCCTTATCTGTATATATATAAATACATAGCAAACTCAATGAGTCTTTATTTTGTTTTGTCATTGAAGAATATAATGTACTATCAAGGCATATAAGACACACTAATAAGTTATGAAAAAAGAATATATGTAATATGTATGCTAACACTTTTTTATAATGTTAACTAGTTGTAATAGATTAAATCGAAAAGTATTGAAAATATTTCTGAACTTGGCGCAAATTATTAGTTTCGTCTCCGAACTATTGATAGCCTTAAAAACACCCCTCTACTTGTGGTCTCAAACTTAAATACACCCTGATCTGCCACATAACATAGCAAGTAGTCTCAAACTCTTGTAGGAGCATGAAACTCTTGATAAAAAGCCGAGAGAAGCGTTGAAAACATCCCTAAACTTGAACGAGAATTTAAGGGTGTATTTCACTCATGTTGCAAGATCAGGGGTGTATTTAAATTCAGTTAGTCAAGGTTTTTGTGTACTGGTGATAAATATTCTCCGACCTAAATGATAGATCTCGTGTTCTAGCTCTAGGAATATAATCACTTTTGATAGGAAGTGATTTAATTACCTTCTAAACCAGAATTTCCATACACGAATCTGAATTAGTCGTATCGCAAAGTGCATATCATAAATTATGTGAAAAAAATGATATGATTCAATCCCAAACAAGTTTATTCAAAGAAAGAATATATATATATATTGTTTCATATCAAAGGAAAAAAAACACTATCAGAAAATAAAGAATTAATGATCGATAAAATTTCATAGCTATGCAACAAAAATCTCATGCTAATAATCTCCTTTAGCTACGAATTAACAACAAGATTATAAGAAAATTCAATTACCTAGAAGCCTTTTAGTGATAGATTAGC
>JAJOOS010006772.1:0-23219 GCA_029582725.1 Solanum chiquidenum
GCATAACTTCTTCGTCCGAACTCCGAATGAGGTGAAACGAAGTGCGTTAGGTAGCTAACTCAAAGGGCTTTCCATGGATATATTATTTGGCCACCCAAAAATTTGTTTTCTAGGAGATATGACCCTCCAAAGTAGACCCTCGAAAAGGCTTCACTTGGAAATTTCGGATTTTGGTACGGTTGCTCTAAAATTTGGGTTAGACCCATTTCCCACTCAATTTGACCCCCTAAACAAGAATATGAAGTCGGATTTTCGAAAAACAAAATGGATATTTTTATAAATAGCTAAACCAGTTTCCGGTAACTTCCGAAGCACATTTTAAAGAACTTTTTGGGTCATTTCAGTTTTATGTTTAGGGTTTAGGTTTCAGGGTTTAGGTTCTAGGATTTAGGGTTTGGGTTTAGAGTTTAGGGTTTTGGGTTTAGGGTTTAGGGTTTAGGATGTAGGGTAAAAGGGTTTAGATTTTAGGGTTTAATGTTTAGAATTCATGGTTTAGGGTTTAGGATTTAGAGTTTAGGTTTTAGAATTTAAGGTTTAGGGTTTAGGATTTAGGTTTAGGGTTTAGAATTTAAGGTTTAGGGTTTAGGATTTAGGTTTAGGGTTTAAAGTTTGGATTTAGGGTTTAGGATTTAAGAATTTAGGTTTAGGGTTTAGGGTTTAGAGCTTAGGGTTTAGGGTTTAGGGTTAGGATATAGGGTAAAAGGGTTTAAAGTTTACGTTTAGGGTTTAGAATTCATGGTTTAGTGTTTCGAGTTGTAGGTTTAGAGTTTAGGGTTTAAAGTTTAGGGTTTAGAATTTAAGGTTTAGGGTTTAGGATTTATGTTTTAGGGTTTATGCTTTAGAGTTTAAGATTTATGTTTTAGGGTTTAGGGTTTAAGGTTTATGGTTTAGAGTTTGGATTTAAGGTTTAGGGTTGAGGTTTAGGATTTAGGGTTTAGGGTATAGAGTTTAGAGTTATGATTTAGGGTTTAGGTTTAGGATTTAGGGTTTAGTGTTTAAGGTTTAGGGTTTATGATTTAAAGTTTAGGGTTAAAGTTTTAGGGTTAGGATGTAGGGTCTAGGATTTATGGTTTAGAGTTTAGGGTATAAGGTTTAGGGTTTAGTGTTTTGAGTTCAGTATTTAAGATCTAGGATTTAGGGTTTATGTTTAGGGCTTTGAGTTGTAGGTTTAGGGTCAGGGGTTAAGATTTAGGGGTTAGGGTTTAGGATTTAGGTTTTTAAGTATAGGATTTAGGGTTTATGGTTTATGGTTTAGGATTTAGGATTTAGGTTTAGTATTAGGGTTTAGGGTTTATGATTTAAGGTTTAAGGTTTAAGGTTTATGGTTTAGGTTTAGGGTTAGGGTTAGGGTTAGGGTTAAGGGTTTAAGGTTTAGAATTTAAGATTTAGGGTTTAGGGTTTATGGTGTAGGGTTTTATGTTTAGTATTTAGGTTTTAGGGTTTAGGGTTTTGGGTTTAGGGTTATGAGTTTTATGTTTAGGGTTCATGGTTTAGGGTCTAGGATTTACGGTTTGGGTTTAGGGTTTAGGGTGTAGGGTTTAGGGTTTATGGTTTAGGATTTAGGGTTTAGGGTTTAAGGTTGAGGTTTAGGGTTTATGATTTAAGTTTACTGTTAGGGTTAAGGGTTTAGGGTTTAAGGTTTATGATTTAAGGTTTGGGGTTTAGGGTTTAGGTTTAAGGTTTAGGGCTTAGGGTTAGGGTTTAGGGGTTAGGGTTAAGAGTTTAGGGTTTATGGTTATGTGTTTAGGATTTAGGGTTTAGGGCCTAGAGTTTTGGGTTTAGAGTTATGAGTTTTATGTTTAGTGTTTAGGGTTTAGGGTTTAAGATTTAGGGTTTAGGGTTTAGGGTTTAGGGTTTAGGGTGTAGAGTTTTGATTTAGGGTTTAGAGTTTAAGTTTAGGTTTAGTGTTAGGGTTTAGGGTTTAGGGTTAGTAGTTTAGGGTTTATGGTTTGGGTTTTAATTTAGGGTTTAGGGTGTAGGGTATAGTGTTTAGTGCTTAGGGTTTTGGATTTCGGGTTTAGGGTTTAGTGTTTAGGGTTTAGGTTTAGGTTTAGGGGTTAGGGTTAGGTTCTAGTGTTTAGGGTTTAGGGTTTAGGGTTTAGTGTTTAGTGTTTAGGGTTTATGGTTAGAGTTTTGAATTTAGGATTTAGAAGGTTAAGGGTTTATGGTTTAGGGTTTAGGGTTTAGAGTTTAGGTTTTACGGTTTAGGGTTTAGAGTTTCGATTTAGGCTTTAGGGTTTAGGGTTGAGGTTAAGGATTTAGGGTTGAGGGTATCAGATTTATCTTTAGGGTTTAGGGTTTAACGATTATGGTTTAGGGTTTATAATTTAGGGTTTAGGGTTTGGGGTTTTGGGTTAATGGCTTAGGTTTAGGGTTTAGCATTTAAGTTTAGGATTTAGTGTTTAGGATTTAGGGTTTAGAGTTTGGATTAATGGGTTTAGGATCTAGGTTTAGGGTTCGGGTTAGGGTTTAGGGTTTAGGGTTTAGGGTTTAGGGCTTAAGGTTTTGAGTTGTAGTTTGGGTTTAGGGGTTAGGATTTAGGGTTTAGGATTTGGAGTTTAGGGTTTAGGGTTTAGGATTTAAGGTTTAGGGTTAAGGATATAGGGTTAGGGTATAGGGTTTAAGGTTTACAGTTTAGGATTTAGGATTTAGGATTTAGGGTATAGGGTTTAATGTTTATGTTTTAGGGTTTAGGGTTTCGAGTTGTAGGTTTAGGGGTTAGGGGTTAGGGTTTAGAGGTTAGGATTTAGGCTTGATTGTTTACGATTTAGAGTTTAGGGTTTAGTGTTAAGAGTTTAGGTTTAGGTTTAGGATTTAAGGTTTAGAGTTTAGGGTTTAGCATTTAGGGTTTAGGGTTTATAGTTTTGGATTTAAGGCTTAGGGTTTAAAATTTAAGCTTTATGTTTAGGGTTTATGATTTAGGGTTTACGGTAGTTTAGGGTTTAGGGTTTAGAGTTTAGAATTTAGGGTTTAAGGTTTAGGGTTTAGGGTTTAGAGTTTGGATTTAAGGTTTTGGGTTTAGGTTTAGGGTTAGGGTTTATTATTTAGGGTTTAAGGTTTAGGGTTTAGGGTCGACTGTTTAAGGTTTAGTGTATATGAATTAGGTTTTAGAGTTTAGGGTTTATGGTTAAGGGTTTTGGGTTAGTGTATAGGGTTTAGGGTTTATAGTTTATGGTTTAGGGTTTAGAATTTATGGTTTAGGGTTTAGGGTTAAAGGTTTTGAGTTATAGGTTTAGGGTTTAGGGTTTAGGATTTAAGTTTAGAGTTTGCATTTGGGGTTTAGGGTTTAAGGGTTTAGGTTTAGGGTTTATGGTTTAGCGTTTAGGGCTTAGGGTTTGTGGATTAGGATTTATGGTTTAGGGTTTAGGGTTTAGGATTTAATTTTAGAGTTTGCATTTGGGGTTTACGGTTTAGGGTTTAAGGGTTTAGTATTAGGGTTTATGGTTTAGGGTTTAGGGCTTAGGGTTTATGGGTTAGGATTTATGGTTTAGGGTTTAGAGTTTAGGTTTAGGGTTTATGGTTTGTGGTTTAGGGTTTAGGGTTTAGGGTTTAGAGTTTAGGGTTTAAGGTTTAGGGTTTAGGGTTTAGGGTTTAGAGTTTAGGGTGTATGGTTTGTGGTTTAGGGTTTAGGGTTTAGAGTTTAGGGTTAGGGTTTAGGGATTAGGGTATAGGGTAAAGGGTTTAGAGTTTAGGGTTTAGTCTTTAGAATTCATGGTTTAGGGTTTCCAGTTGTAGGTTTAGGGTTTAGGGTTTAGGGTTTAGAGTTTAGGGTTTAGAATTTAAGGTTTAGGGTTTAGGGTTTAGTATTTAGGTTTAGGGTTTAGAGTTTGGATTTAGGGTTTAGGATTTAAGGATTTCGGTTTAGGGTTTAGGATTTAGCTCTTAGGGTTTAGAGTTTAGGATTAGGGTATAGGGTAAAAGGGTTTATAGTTTAGGGTTTAGGGTTTAGAATTCATTGTTTAGTGTTTTGAGTTGCAGGGTTAGGGTTTTTTTTTTAAAAAAATAAATGTTAACGACCCTTGGGGGGTCAGGGGCTCAGCAACACCCCCAGGCCTTAGCATAAATGAAATAAACAAAGTACAAGGAGGGGGGCATAAACCTTACCTCCGGTCTTATGGTGGTTCATAGTAGTCTTTCCTACTAAGGAAGGTCCACTCTTCCCCATACTAGAAAGATTAAACCTAGTATCTAAGCACTTAAAAGAGAGGACTCCTCTTGATACAAAGAAACTAAGAAACATAAATAAGGGAGACTCTCCCCTTACATAAGTAAGACAAGAATAAAACAAGGGAGACTCTCCCCTTACAAAATTAAGACAAGAATACAAACCTAGAAAAATAAAGTCTAGACAGGAAATTCAAAAGAGTAGATTCAAGATCAGGGAGGTCTCTTGATTCGTTTCAGTCTCTTTCTTCTGAAGGTTGGCATGTCAAGTTTGTCCAGAATGAAATTTCCTTTTGCTAGAGTAGGAAGCTGTTCCTTGGTGTAGAACTGCTGGATGATATCTGAAGTATGGCTAAATTTGGATAGATGATCAGCCGTGGTGTTTGCCTCTCTGTAGGTGTGTGTGCATTTGAACTGCTCCAATTGCTGGACTAGGAGTTGTAGTTCTGTGATGTATTGCTGTAGATTCCAGGGGAGCGTGAGCTATTTTGAAAGCCATTTAATGACAAGTTCAGGGCCGACTTCCAGGTGTATTTTCTTGTAGCCATGTTGGATGCACCAGAAGATACCATGGCTAGCAGCTTGGAGCTCAGCTTGGTTGTTGGTACCAATTCCTAAAGGTATAGCAAATGCATAAATCATCCTCCCCTGATGGTCTCTCAAGATTCCCCCTCCACCAATCTTTCTAGGATTATTGAGTGCACTATCATCCGTATTATGCTTAAGCAAAGGTTGGCTAGGTTTTTCTCCCATTTCACAATTCTAACCAAAGTCTCCTGCCTGCACTTCTCCACTATTCTGAATAAATCAGTCCAATCATTGGCCCAATGGATGTAAGGAAATGTTGTGTTGAGAAGATGAGTAATGTCTTTAAGAATTAAAAAATTAACTTTAGCTATATTGGACTGTTTTGCACCGTATTTTGCAGCACACCGATTTTTCCATAAGTTCCAGATAATGATCAGAGGAAGTAACTGGTTCAGCAAGTTCTGTACTTCACTTTTGTGTTCTTGTCTCCACCATCGCAGCAGCAACATGTTAATAAGGATGTGATCATGTTGATGCCTGCAGCTGCAGAGAAAAAACTCCATATGTTGTTGGTAAAGTGGCCAGATATAAAAATGTGATCTATATTGTCTTCTCCAGCTCTGTAGCAGCAGGAGCAGTGAGCAGCTTCCTTTCCAAAGCTGGTAAGTTTCTCATTAGTGGGGAGTTTGTTCCTCAGAGCCCCCCAAACTAGGAAGGAAATCTTGAAAGGAAGGTGTCTATGCCAGATGCCTTTGTTGATGATGCTCTTGGTGCCTTTATGTCTAATAAGTTCCCAAGCTGATGAACAAGAAAATAGGCCATCAACAGTGAGTTTCCAGATTGCCTCATCAGGGATCTGTTCTTGATAATGAATGGGGAAACTCAAGATTTTTGGAATCAAAAGAGGGGGCACCCATTGCCTCACCATAGTCTCATTCCAATTCCCACCTACCAGAAATTGAGAGATTGTGGTGGTATTAAGACTAGTAATATGAGTACAATATGAGGCTAGGGGACCTTCTCCCAACCAATCATCCCACCAAAAAGAACTATTACCCAAATTGATATTCCATTTGATTTGAGCCTCGGCAATGCCTTTATTTTTCATCATAAAGTTCCAGACCAAGGATTGTCCTGTATCAATATTTTTGGCCACCGGGTGAGCCCTTGGCAGTATTTAGCCCTCAGAAACTGCCCCCATAAGGTTTGTTTACTTCTGAAAATCCACCATTGCTTGAATTGAAAAGAGGTGCATATATCTTCAATTTTTCTTACTCCAATACGTCCTTCATCATAAGGTAGACTCAATTTATCCCAAGAAGCCCAATGATATTTCCTTTTTTCCTTGTCCCAGCCCCAAAAGAAATCAGCTATAGCTTTCTTCATATATCTTATGGTGGTTTTAGGAGGAGAAATAGCTGATATTGTATGTATGGGGATTGATTGGAGGACATGTTTCACCATAGTGGATTTGCCCCTAAAGCTTAGCATTCTAGATTGCCATCCTGAAATTTTCCTTGTAATTTTAGCCACCAAGTTAGAGTAATAAATAATTCTCTGCCCTCCAATGTATAAGGGACAACCAAGGTAAGTAATAGGGCTAGCTTTCTGATTGAAACCAGGGACTTCTATGATCATTGCAATGTTATCTTGAGGAGTATTTTCTCGAACCATGAAATGACTCTTTTCCTTGTTTATAAGTTGGTCAGACACTGTCTGATAAGTGGAAAGAGTCTTCATGATCATCTGGAGAGTATCCCTGGTAGTGGAGGAGAAAATGATGATGTTGTCTGCAAAACTTAGGTGATTAATTTGAGGTCCCCTGATCTCTATTTGAAAGTTTTTGTACCTCTGATGATGATGAAGCATATTGAGCATCCTAGAGAGTGTCTCAGCTCCTAAAATAAATAGGGATGGGGATAGTGGATCCCCCTGTTTGAGCCCTCTGGTGGAATGAAAGAAGCCATGTCTAGCACCATTAATTATCACAGAATACCAGTTGTTGCTCATAGTTCTCCATACTAGATCAATAAACATTTCTTCAAAACCCATTCTTCTCAGAACTAGACAAGTGTCAAGACACTCTATCGTATGCCTTGGTCATGTCTAATTTAATTACCACATTGTCACCTTCATTGGGTTTTTTAATACCATGAGTGATTTCCTGAGCAAGCATAATATTCTCAGATATGCTCCGACCCTTAACAAAACCAGATTGGTTTTCAGAAATAAACTGAGGTAGAATAGGGGCTAATCTGAGACATAACAGCTTGGAGATAATTTTATTGGAGAAATTACTCAAGCTGATGGGTCTGAATTCAGTGAACTTGTTGGGGTGCTCAACTTTAGGAAGTAGTACCAGGCAAGCATGAGAAATGAACTTAGGCATAGTATAACCACAGAAGAAATATTGGACAGCACTCAACACATCTTCTTTGATAATTTCCCAGCAATGTTGATAGAATTTTCCTCCAAAACCATCCGAACCAGCTGCAGAATTGTGGTTTATGGAGAACACCACTTGAGTTAATTCTTCCAGATCAGGCATCTGTTGGAGTGTCTGATTTTGTTCTTCTGTTACCATTCTAGGAATGCAATTAAGAATTTCTTCCCTGATCCTGTTTTCATGGCCTGAAAACATGTTTTGGAAGTAATCACAAGCAGCCTTAGCAATGTTTTCTTCTCCTTGTATCCAAGCATCTTCAGCAGTACAGATTTTGTGGATGAATAGCTTTCTCCTCCTACCCCTCATTATGGAATGGAAGTACTTAGATTTAGTATCTCCCTCCTTGAACCATTGGAGTTGTGTTTAGGGTTAAGAGTTTATGGTTAAGGTTTAGGGCTTAGGGTTTAGGGTTTAGGGTTCAGAGTTTAGGGTTTAGGGTTTAGAGTTTAGGGTTTAGGGTTTAGGGTTTAGGGTTTAGGTTTAAGGGTTTAGGGTTGAGGTTTTAGGTTTTAGGGTTTAGGGCTTTGAGTTGTAGGTTTAGGGGTTAGGATTTAGGGGTTAGGGTTTAGGGTTTCTAGTTTTTGATTCAGGGTTTAGGGTGTAGGGTTTTTAGGGTTTCTGGTTTTTGATTTAGGGTTTAGGGTTAAAGGTTGAGGTTTAGGATTCAGGATTTAGGTTTAGTATTAGGGTTTAAGGTTTAGGGTTTAGGGTTTAGCGTTTATGATTTAAGGTTTAAGGTTTAAGGTTTAGGGTTTAGGATTTAGGGTTAGGGTTAAGAGTTTAAGATTTAGGTTTTTTTTAGGGTTTATGGTTTAGGGTTTTGTGTTTATGATTTAGGGTTTAGGGTTTAGGCTTCAGGGTTTTGGGGTTAGGGTTATGAGTTTTATGTTTAGGGTTTAGGATTTAGGGTTTAGGGTTTAGGGTCTAGGATTTAGGGTTTGGGTTTAGGGTTTAGGGTTTTGGATTTAGGGTGTTGGGTTTGGGGTTTATGGTTTAGGATTTAGGGTTTAGAGTTTAAGGTTGAGGTTTAGGGTTTAGGATTTAGGTTTAGGGTTAGGGTTAAGGGTTTAGGGTTTAAGATTTATGATTTAAGGTTTAGGGTTTAGGGTTTAGGTTTAAGGTTTAGAATTTAGGGTTAGGGTAAAGGGTTTAGGGTTTATTGTTTTGTGTTTAGGATTTAGGGGTTAGGGTTTAGGATTTTGGGTTAAGGGTTAGGAGTTTTATGTTTAGTGTTTAGGGTTTAGGGTTTAGGGTTTAGGATTTATGGTTTAGTTGATTTAGGGTTTAGGTTTTAAGTTTAGGTTTAGTGTTAGGGTTTAGGGTTTAGGGTTTAGGGTTTGGGTTTAGAGTTTAGGGTTTAAGGTGTAGGGTATATGGTTTAGTGCTAAGGTTTTCGGTTTTCGGATTTCGAATTTAGGGTTTAGTGTTTAGGGTTTATGGTTTAGGGTATAGGGGTTAGGGTTAGGTTCTAGTGTTTAAGGTTTAGGGTTTAGGGTTTAGGGTTTAGGTTTTAGTGTTTAGGGTTTATGGTTAGAGTTTTGAATTTAGGGTTTAGGGTTTAGGGTTTAGTGTTTATGGTTTAGGGTTTAGGGTTTAGGGTTTAGAGTTTGGGTTTTCGAGTTTAGGGTTTAGAGTTTCGATTTAGGGTTTAGGGTTTAGGGTTTAGGGTTGAGGTTTAGGATTTAGGGTTTAGGGTGTAGGATTTAGGTTTTGGGTTTAGGGTTTACGTTTATGGTTTAGGGATTATAATTTTTGGTTTAGTGTTTTGCGTTTAGGATTTAGGGTTTAGGGTTTAGGGTTTAGGGTTGAGGTTTAGGATTTATGGTTTAGGGTGTAGGATTAGGGTTTACGTTTATGGTTTAGGGTTTATAATTTTTGGTTTAGTGTTTTGCGTTTAGGATTTAGGGTTTAGGGTTTTCCGTTTAGGGTTTTCCGTTTAGGGTTAGGGTTTAGGGTTTTGTGTTAGGTTTTAGCATTTACGGTTTAGGATTTGGGTTTAGGATTTAGGGGTTAGGGTTTAGGGTTTAGGGTATAGGAATTAGAATTTTGATTTAGGGTTTAGGGTTTATGATTTAAGGTTTATGGTTAACGGCTTAGGTTTAGGGTTTAGCATTTAGGTTTAGGGTTTAGCGTTTACGGTGTAGGGTTTAGAATTTGGATTAATGGGTTTAGTGTTCGGGTTAGGGTTTATGTTTTTGGGCTTAGGGCCTTGAGTTGTAGGTTTGGGTTTATGGGTTAGGATTTAGTATTTAGGGTTTAGGATTTAGAGTTTAGGGTTAAGGGTTTAATGTATAGGGTTTAGGGTTTAGGATTTATGATTTAAGGCTTAGGGTTAAGGATTTAGGGTTACAGTTTAGAGTTTAAGGTTTACGGTTGAGGTTTTAGGGTTTAGGGTTTTGAGTTGTAGGTTTAGAGTTTAGGGTATAGGGTTTAAGGTTTATGTTTTAGGGTTTAAGGTTTTGAGTTGTAGTTTTAGGTTTTAGGGTTTATGAGTTAAGATATAGGGTTTAGTGTTTAGAGTTTAGGATTTAGGTTTAGGGTTTAGGGTTTAGGGTTTAGAGTTTTGGTTTAGGGTTTAGAGTTTAGGATTTAGGGTTTAGGGTTTAGGGTTTAGAGTTTAGGATTAAGGGTTTAGGGTTTAGAGTTTAAGATTTAGGATTTAGGGTTTAGGGTTTAGAATTTATAGTTGAGGTTTAGGATTTAGGGTTTAGGGTTTGGGTTAAGGGTTTAGGGTATAGGGTTTAGGGTATCGGGTTTAGGCTTTTGAATTTAGGATTTAGGGTTTAGGGTTTGGGTTTAGAATTTAGGTTTAGGGTTAGGGTTTAAGGTTTAGGGTTTTGAGTTTGAGGTTTAGTGTTTAGGGTTTAGGGGTTAGGGGTTAGGGGTTAGGATTTTGGCTTAAGTGTTTAGGATTTAGAGTTTAGGGTTTAGGGTTTAGGATTTAGGGTTTACGTTTAGGTTTAGGATTTAAGGTTTAGAGTTTAGGGTTTAGGGTTTAGAATTAGCATTTAGGATTTAGAGTTTAGGGTTTAGGGTTTAGGATTTAAGGCTTAGGGTCTAGAATTTAGTGTTTAGATTTAGGGTTTACGATTTAGGGTTTTCGGTAGTTTAGGGTCTAGGGTTTAGAGTTTAGAATTTAGGGTTTAGGGTTTAGGGTTTAGAGTTTGGATTTAAGGTTTAGGGTTTAGATTTAAGGTTAGGGTTAGGGTTTATGATTTAGGGTTTAGGGTTTAGGATCTACTATTTAAGGTTTAGTGTATATGAATTAGTGTTTAAAGTTTAGGGTTTATGGTTAAGAGTTTAGTGTTTAGGGTTTTAGGTTAGTGTATAAGGTTTGGGGTTTAGAATTTAGGGTTTAGGGTTTAGAATTTATGATTTAGGGTGTAGGTTTTAGGGTTTTGAGTTGCAGGTTTAGGATTTAGTGTTTAGGATTTTTAGGTTTAGAGTTTGGATTTGGAGTTTAGGGTTTAGGGTTTAAGGGTTTAGGTTTAGGGTTTAGGGTTTAGGGTTTAGGGATTAGGATTTATGGGTTAGGATTTAGGGTTTAGGGTTTAGGGTTTAGGGTTTAGGGTTTAGGATTTAGGTTTTGGGTTTATGGTTTGTTGTTTAGGGTTTAGGTTTTAGGGTTTAGAGTTCAATGTTTAAGGTTTAGGGCATAGAGTTTAGGGTTTATGGTTTGTGGTTTAGGGTTTAGGGTTTAGGGTTTAGAGTTTAGGGTTAGGGTAGGGTTAGGGTATAGGGTAAAAGGGTTTAGAGTTTAGGATTTAGTGTTTAGAATTCATTGTTTAGGGTTTCAAGTTGTAGGTTTAGGGTTTAGGGTATAGAATTTAAGGTTTAGGGTTTTGGGGTTTAGGGTCTAGGTTTAGGGTTTCGGATTTAAGGATTTAGGTTTAGGATTTAGGGTTTAGCTCGTAGGGTTTAGGGTTTAGGGTTTAGGGTTAGGGTATAGCATAAAAGGGTTTAGAGTTTAGGATTTAGAGTTTAGGGTTTTTTTTTTTTTTTTTTTTTTTTAATGACCCTTGAGGGGGTCAGGGGCTTAGCAACACCCCCAGGCCTTAGCATAGATAGAGCAAAAAAAATTTACAAGGAGGGGGACATAAAAATAACCTCCAAAACTATCGTGGTTCAATAGTCGACCTACCTAAGGTTAGTCAACTCATCCCCGTACAAAAAAGGTGAATCAAGACACTATGCACTTAAGAGAGGACTCCTCTCAATACAAAGAATCTAGGAATCGTAAATAAGGGAGACTCTCCCTTTACATCAACAAAATATGCTATATCTAAACAAAAGAGCTATGATTTTAAACCATAGCTAGGTTGAAAATATTTGAACCTACTCAAGGTGGTTCTTTGATCCTTTTGATTTTCCTTCTTCTGAAACTTCCCATTTCAATCATGTCCAATTGATAATATGCTCTTGCTTCTTTTGGTAATTGTTGACTGTTACAATATATTTGTGGGCATGTGATTTTGTGGCTGTGTTTTGAGAGGGAATCAGCCACATAATTGGCTTCCCGGAAGGTGTGTTTGCATCTGAACTTGTGTGTTTGTCTGATGAGTTGTTGGAGCTGCTGTAGTTTTGTGCTAATCCTCCATGGAGGTCTGGCTTTCAGCATAATCCAGTCCACCAGTAGCTGCGAGTCCACCTCTAAAAGGACATTCGTGTAGCCTAGATGAAGTACCCATTTCATGCCAAATATGGCTGCTCCTATTTCAGCCTGGTTATTGGTGCCTTCCCCCAGAGGTGTAGCAAAAGCTAATAGCATTTCTCCATCTTGATCTCTTAAGATACCACCTGCTCCACTTCTGCCAGGGTTGCTTAATGCACTGCCATCCGTGTTGATTTTGACCCATCGAGCTGGAGGTTTTAACCACTTGACGAGTGCCACTTTGGTGTCATGAGTACAACTTACACCCAGCTGAAACAATTCCTTCCAGTTTGAGGGCCATTTGATTTGGGGGAAATTTGTGTGCATTAGTTTGTAGTTGTCTTTGTAGATGGCGTATTTGACTCTACTAACATTGGACGATTTGCCTCCATATTTATTAGCGCAGCGATTCTTCCAAAGGTTCCAACAAATGAATATTGGTGTAGCTTGTAGCAGTAGCTTGTGTGCTGCATTGTTGTACTTAGCTGACCACCACTGCACTAAGAGCTGAGGCAGTGAACTGTGATCTGGTATGAGTCCAACAGTAGCAGCAAAACTTTTCCACACGTATGTAGCCAAATGTCCCTTGTTGAAGATGTGTTCAATGTTGTCCAGCCATGGTCTGTAACTACAACAAAAACAATTTGTAGGCTCATAGCCAAAGCTGATTAGTTTTTCGTTAGTAGGCAGTTTACATCGTAAAGTTCTCCACAGAAGAAAAGAAGTTTTAAAAGGGATACTCTTATGCCAAATGAATGTATTGAACATCGTCTTGGTCCTCTTCTCCATGATCTCATTCCATGCAGAAGAGCAGCTGAATTTGCCATCACTGTTAGGTTTCCAAATAGCTTGGTCTGGGATGTCTCGTTGGATGCAGAGTTCTGTGGATAAAATGTTGTCAAGTTGGCTGCTAGGGGCCTGTTGCAGGAGCATGTTCAGGTTCCATTGTCCCTCGATCCAAAATTCTGCCACAGTGGTCTGATTGAACCTGTTACTGCCAGTGGAATGATATGCGAGAGGTCCAACACCAAGCCAATTGTCCCACCAAAAGGAACAAGTGCCTGAGTTGAGCTTCCATTGAATATGTTCTTCAACCTTATGTTTGTTGTGCATCATGTGTTTCCATGTTAGTGACTCTCCTGAATCCCATTTCTTACTAATAGGGTTAGATCTTTGACAATACTTGGCCTTCAAAAATTCACCCCAAAGGGTTTGTTTGGATCTGAAAATCCACCATTGTTTATATTGAAAGGCCATGCATACATCCTTGAGATTCCTCATCCCTACACCCCCCTCATCATAAGGAAAGCTTAGATTTTTCCACGACGCCCAATGGTATTTTTTCTTCTCATTCCTCCATCCCCAAAAAAAGTCAGCCATAATGCTTTGTATCTGCTTGAGGATAGTAACTGGAGGAGTCACAGCTGATAGAAGGTGAATAGGTAATGATTGCAACACATGCTTGACCAATATTGCTCTACCACCATAGCTCAATAATCGAGTTTGCCAACCTGTGATCCTGCATAAAAATTTGTTAATTAGATCTGAAAAATAAGTGATCCTAGGTCTACCAACAAATAGAGGACAGCCAAGGTAAGTGATAGGGTCCTCCTTCTGTTTGAAACCAGTAATTCTCTTGATTCTGTCCCTTGTAGTATTGAAGGCACTGGAATGAACCATGAAGTGACTTTTGGCTGTGTTAACAAGCTGGCCTGAGGTCTCCTCATATGAGTTCAGAGTCTTCATGATGAGCTTTAAAGTTTTCTGTCTTCCAGAAGTGAAGAGAATAATATCATCTGCAAAGCTCAAATGATTCACTTGGGGACCTCTGATTTCCATGGAAAAACCATGGTATTCAGGGTTGTTGTGAAGTCTGTTCAAGGATCTAGAAAGGACCTCTGCACCTAAAATAAATAGGGCAGGGGATAGGGGATCCCCTTGCTTGAGACCTCTAGTGGATTGAAAGAAACCATGTCTTTTGCCATTAACAATAATAGAATACCAATTGTTAGCCATGATTCTCCAAACCATATCAATAAAAACTTCATCAAAACCCATCCTTCTCAAGATCAAGCAAATATAGGACCAAGAGACCCTATCGTATGCTTTAGCCATGTCCAACTTAATAATAACATTGCTACCAATATTTGGTTTCTTAATATGATGAATAATCTCTTGAGCTAGCATGATGTTCTCAGAAATACTTCTCCCTTTGACAAAGCCCGATTGGTTGGGGGAAACCAAATTAGGTAGTAGAGGCCCTAGTCTAGAACTTACGAGTTTAGAGATAATTTTGCTAGTAAAATTGCTTAGACTAATGGGCCTGAACTCAGTGAGCTTATTGGGGTTATTCACCTTAGGGATCAGCACAATACAAGAGTGAGAAAAATATTTGGGAATTATTTGACCACAAAAGAATGCTTGAATGACTGCAAGGAGGTCATGCTTGATAATAGGCCAGCATTTTTGAAAAAAATGACCATTCATCCCATCCGGACCAGCTGCAGAGTTAGGATTCATAGAGAACACTACTTCTTTCAATTCTGCCAGAGTAGGTACAGTTGTGAGGCTGTCATTCTGATCTTGATTAACCATCCTAGGAATACATTCCAGGGTTCCCTCATTGATGAACTTATTGTCTCCTGTAAAGAGATTATGGAAATGCTCACAGGCAGCCTTAGCAATAGTCTCATCTCCCTGCAACCACTCCCCATCATTCCCTATGAGCTTGTGGATAAACAATCTTCTTCTTCTGCCTCTTATGAGTGAGTGAAAATAATTGGTGTTAGCATCTCCTTCCTTGAACCACTGCATTTGAGTTTTCTGTTTCAATATGGAGTCCTCCATTTTCAAGAATTTAATGTACTCTGCATTTAGTTCATGAAGTGTTGCCCTGTTGTTTTCATTGTGGTCTTGAATGAGATGCTCTTCTGCAATCCTGACCTTCTCCTCATAATCTTTTACCTTTGAGAAAATGTCTCCAAATTCTTTCCTAGACCAAGAGCTAAGGGTATTGGACAGTCTTTTTAGTTTCTGATGAAACTTCCACATACTGTTACCCTCCATGGTTTTTTCCCAGCAAGCTTTAACTGTGTCAAGAAAATTAATATGGTCAGACCAGCAATTGAGAAATTTAAAATACCTGATATGGTTCTCTACTGTTGCAGTCATTTCCATCAGTAAGGGGCAGTGATCTGACCCTGTTGATGATAAGTGGGTGATGGTTGTTTGAGGCATTTTTTCCAACCAAGCATCATTAACCAGACCTCTGTCCAACCTTTTCCAGATTCTGTGATGTATACCCCTTTTATTGGACCAAGTAAACTTCTGGCCACTAAAGCCCAAATCCATGAGTCCACAAGCTTCAATCACAGCAATAAACTCTAGACTTTTCCTTATGTTGTAAGGTACTCCTCCTAGCTTTTCCTCAATAGAAGTAATGACATTATAGTCACCAATTGAACACCAAGGGTTGGTATTACCAGCAGCATGATGCAACATTCTATCCCATAAAGGCCTTCTAAGGTGATCCTTACACTTAGCATATACAAAGGTATAGATAAAGTTAGTCTGAAGCTCATTGTGTCCAATGTCACAAGTAATTTGTTGTTCATCTTCCTCTAGTACTACACAGTTAATGTCCATATTCCAAAATAGCCAAATCTTGCCATTGCAATTGCTTACAGCCTGATCCATAGCTAACTGGTTTTTAAAACTTTGAACATGTGTATTGTCTGAGAAGGGTTCTAGGATGGCAATGATGGAGAGTTGGTGCATCTTTCTGAGCATTTTGAGTCTTTCCAGAACACCTTGAGTATTGATCCCCCTTACATTCCAAATAAGTGTACTAATCATTGAGATGATGTGGAAGTAAAGAGCCTTGTATTTGGTCTGCCTGCAGTGACAGTGTTGGTGTCTTGAGCTTTGAAATGGAATCTGTCATGGTTTATACCTCTGGGAGATAAACCTTGAGTTCTGGACACTTGTTGAATCTCTTCCTCAAGGCCTTTATCAGGGTGAGGACTGAAAGCTTTAATCAAAAGTTCACTAGTCTCATCATCCTCATCAATTTCCTTGAGAGACTGATTATCACCCTCCATTTCATCTTCTGAATTGTCCACAGCATATTCATCAATTATAGGGCTCTTATTAAGCTGGCACTTTTCATGCATTTTATCAGGGGGAACATTATGAGGAGGGGTCATGTATTGTGCCTGTAAAGGAGTAATATCCATGCCGAGATGTTCATCAACCATGATAAACCTCTTGCAAGCTTCCCCTGTCGTTTGTTGTTCCCCCTGCTGGTCCTTCTCCTGTTGTGTTGCCTGCCTCTTTTTAGCTGCTTCTCTCCTTTTCTTGCTGGGTTTGTTCTTGCTTTTGGGAGTGTTTCCTTGTTTGCTAGTACTTGCATAGGATCCCAAATCTTTTGCCATAGATCCTTTGTTTTGTTTACCTGCTGTTCTTACCTCCTCTTGCTGTTTTTCCTTGTTATTTTTTGTGGTATCCAGATTCTTTGCCCTTGTTTGCTCTTGTTGCTGCGTCTGCTGGTGATCTTGACTCTGTTGTTGGCCTGTAGTGGTAGCAGAAGTTCTAGAGTCTGAATTATGGTCAGTGTGAGTACCCTCATGCATAACATGAGGCAAGTTCCCCCCTTTGGACATCCCTTCCTGCATGTTAGTTTGCTTCCCCTGACATCCCCCATCCATCCCTCCTTCAGCTTCAACACCACCATAAGGATATGAACTATTGGGGTTTATGGGGATTGGGAGCATTGAGTCAATACCTGTGTTCTTGTTATTTACTTTGTTAACTGTTTGCTTGACCTGCTCCTGGTTATCTTCATTTTGTTTTTCCTGCATGTTAAGGTTAGTAAAAGAATTATGATTAGTAATATTGAATGTACCTGTTTGCTGAGCTATGGTTTGTGGTTGCTCTTTTGACATTTTGTTCATTGGTGGTGTTGGCCTCCAGATAGTCTTCTGTATTTTTCTTTCCTGTATTTTATTGTTTCTTTGCCTTGACACTTGCCATTCTTCTTCCTTCTGATGCTCAGGTTGCTGCTGATTGTTCTCTTCCTTGGTATTTTGGTGTTGTTGCTCCTCCTGTTCCATTGCCCTGTTCTGCTTATGATCACTTCTCTGTTGCCCTTGTTCACCTTTATTCATGTGTTTCATTTCTGCTCCTAACTCTTTCCTTCTTTTGAATTCCTCATCCCTTATTTTGAAATTACAATCACCTATCATGTGTCCTTGATGTTTGCAATATGCACAGTAAGGGGGAATATTTTCGTATTCAATAGATTGCCATCTCCCTATAGAGAGATCTTCCTCATCCAAACCAATCCAAATGTGTCTAGGTCTATCCTTGGTCAGATCCACTTGAACTTTAACCTTGGCCATACTAGCTCTAGTTTTTTTGATAGAAGCTGTATCTAGGTATAGGACTTTGCCCACTGATTCTAGAAGAGGTGTAATGAATTCCTTTTTGAAACAATGCCATGGTAGGCCCGGCAGCAGTACCCATATAGGAACAATAGGTGTTTCTTCTTCAGGTCTAAAGTTGGGATTCCACGCTTGTATTCTCATAAGTTTGCCCTCAATGGTCATTCTTTGTTGTGTCCATACAGTGTTATAATCCAATTCATTCTCCAAATCAATAAACACATGCCTAGCATTATAATGAGCAATATTGACCCCTCCATTCAGCTGGGTCTGTAAGATGAAGCTTTTTCTGATGAGTTCAATTTTCGGCATGGTGGTGCTAAATTTACCTATAAGGGTATATTTACAATCCACCGTCAATTTGTTCATGAAGTCATCCATATTATAAATAACAGCAGGTTGGCCCTGTTTAGTAGTGTGTTTGGGAGGGACCAGCTCTATAGAAGATGCATGTGTAGCATGAATTTGCCTAAGTCTCGCAGCCAACGTTTGTATCACTGTATAAGGAGCCGGTTCAATACTCTGGTCCTGTTTGATTTTTTGGTTCTCATTGAGATTGCTAGGACCTTTCGGTTGGTTGGGGTGTTCTGTTTGCTGACCCTTCTGGTTGGAGCTGGTGTGTCTGTCAAAGTTGTTGGAGATTTTAGGGAACTCCTTTTGGTAGTTCTTGGGTTCAGAATTCCCTCCATTATCAGGTAGATGAGTTTGACCGTTATTATTTACACTACACTGATTTCGCTCAGTTTGCTGATGAGGTTCAGTGTCTCCCCTGTCCTGTTCCTGAACATTCATAACAACATTCTTCTGCCTTGTTGCATTGACATTCACATAATCATCACTACTACTAAGACTAACAGCATCTCTACAGGTTTTAGACCGAGAAGACTTACCTGCTTGAGTGTCATCCCCATTCTGATTTCTATTTTCTGAGTTGTTGTTTATAGTCTGCTGCTCCTGCATATGATCATTATCAATTTCATTAGTATAATTGATTGTTTTACCTGCTCTTTGGTGTCCACCAATGCTTGTTCTTGTATCCGTTGGTTTAATTCCAAATGAGAATTGAGATGCACTTTCAACTTCAATCACTTCCAAAGAAGTAGAATGTGTGCTGCCAAGTTGATCATTTAGGGCCGGGTTTATTCTTGTATCTCCATGCTTTGAATTCATCTCTCTTTTTTGTTGTTCCATTAAGTGTTGGTCCTGTTTTTGACCATTTGGACTTGCACGATCTTGGGAGCAAGTCCCCTGTTGTTCTTCTTCAGGTCTGCCATTGAGTTCTTCAGCCTCAACTTGTCGAATGGTTGCCAAATTCACTAAACTCGCCTGAATTCCCTCATGGTTGTGTTCTTGAGCTATATTGATGGGTATATTGGCATGGTGGACCTCCTCATCCATAGAATAAGTTCCCCTAGCAGCGCCGCCTTCACCCTGCAGTTTTTCGGTTGCTTGCTCATCGGAATTCTTGTCGCCGGAGATTGGACGGTCCATTCTACTTGAAATTGCAGTGAGATGTACCTCTTCATTAGGTGAGTAAACCCCAGTGTTCAAATCGCCATGAAATTGGTGGGACGATGGGCGAATCTGAAGGCGCATCTCAGGCGATTTTTCGATAAAAGTCCCAGAGATTGCCTCATCAGTTCTCTTAAATGACAAGATGGAATCACTTGATTTTTCAGTATATAGTAGCCCTTGAGTAGTAGAATCATTCCCTCCAATCAACTTTGGATGAGGCAACTTATCGCGATCTAGGGAAATAATTTTTTGAATTCCGTCCAGCTCCATTTCTGAATTCGCGATGTGCATCGCTTCATTGTTTCGCAAATTCATGGAGTTGTAGGAAGAATTAGATGTTGATTCTTGGTGGGTTTTATTCGTCTTCTCCAAGCGCCTCTGATGGCTTGGGTCCGGCGGCCTGGAAAGGCTCACCGGCGGCTCACGCGCCATTCCGGCTGGAGAGCTAGCCGTTGGAGCTTTAGCTGCTGTGTAGTTTTGAGAGAGAGTTCCGCTAGAGAGGGGAATTAGAGAGAGAAAAAATTTGAGAAATGGGGAAGCGATGAGTTTAGGGTTTATGGTTTGTGGTTTAGGGTTTAGGGTTTAGAGTTTAGGTTAGGGTTTAGAATTTAATGTTTAGGGTTTAGGATTTATGTTTTATGGTTTAGTGTTTAGAATTCATTGTTTAGGGTTTCAAGTTGTACGTTTAGGGTTAAGGGTATAGAATTTAAGGTTTAGGGTTTTGGGGTTTAAGATCTAGGTTTAGGGTTTAGGATTTAAGGATTTAGGTTTAGGGTTTAGGGTTTAGCTCTTAGGATTTAGGGTTTAGGGTTTAGGGTTAGGGTATAGCATAAAAGGGTTTAGAGTTTAGGGTTTAGGGTTTAGAATTTATGGTTTAGTGTTTCGAGTTGTAGGTTTATGGTTTAGGGTTTAGAGTTTAGGGTTTAGAGT
Source organism: Solanum chiquidenum (assembly GCA_029582725.1). Lineage (NCBI taxonomy): Eukaryota > Viridiplantae > Streptophyta > Magnoliopsida > Solanales > Solanaceae > Solanum > Solanum chiquidenum. The sequence goes on from JAJOOS010006772.1 coordinate 19,676, forward strand.
TTAGGGTTTAGAATTTAAGGTTTAGGGTTTAGGATTTATGTTTTAGGGTTTATGGTTTAGAGTTTAAGATTTATGTTTTAGGGTTTAGGGTTTAGGGTTTAAGGTTTAGAGTTTGGATTTAGGGTAGGGTTGAGGTTTAGGATTTAGGGTTTAAGGTATAGGGTTTAGAGTTATGACTTAGGGTTTAGGGTTATGGTTTAGGGTTTAGGGTTTATGATTTAAGGTTTGGGGTTAAATGTTTAGGGGTTAGGATTTAGGGTCTAGGATTTATGGTTTAGAGTTTAGGGTTTAGTGTTTAGGGTTTAGTGTTTTGAGATTAGGATTTAAGATCTAGGATTTAGTGTTTACATTTAGGGTTTAGAATTTAGTGTTAGGGTTTAGGGTTTAAGGTTTAGGGCTTAGGGATTACGGTTAAGGGTTTAAGGTCTATGGTTTAGGGTTTAGGGTTTAGGTTATAGGGTTTAGGATATACATTTTAGGTTCTAGGGTTTAGGGTTTAGGTTTTAGGGTTTAGGGTTTAGAGTTTAAGGTATAGGGTTTAGGGTTTAGGGTTTAGGGTTTAAAGTTTTAGGTTTAGGATTTTGGGTTTTGGGTTTAGGGTTTAAGGTTTATGGTTTAGGATTTAGGGTTTTGGTTTTATGGTTAAGGGTTTAGAGTTTAGGTTTTAGGGTTTAGGTTTTAGATTTTAGGGATTAGGGTTTAGGGTTCAGGGTTTAGGGGTTAGGGTTAAGAGTTTAGAGTTTAGGGTTAAGGGTTTATGTTTAAGGATTTAGGGTTAAGAGTTTATGGTTAAGGTTTAGGGTTTAAGGGTTTAGTGTTTAGATTTTAGGGTTTAGGGTTTAGGGTTTAGAGTTTAGGGTTTATGGTTTATGATTTAGGTTTTAGGGTTTTGGCTTTAGAGTTTGGGGTTTAGGGTTGAGGGTTTATTGTTTAGGGTTGAGGTTTTAGGTTTTAGGGTTTAGGGCTTTGAGTTGTAGGTTTAGGGTTTAGGGATTAGAATTTAGGGGTTAGGGTTTAGTTTTTTTAAGTATAGGATTTAGAGTTTAGGGTGTAGGGTTTAGGGTTTATGGTTTATGGTTGAGGATTTAGGGTTTAGGGTTAAAGGTTGAGGTTTAGGGTTTAGGATTTCGATTTAGTATTAGGGTTTAAGGTTTAGGGTTTAGGGTTTATGATTTAAGGTTTAAGGTTTAATATTTAGGGTTTAGGTTTAGGGTTTAGGATTTAGGGTTAGGGTTAAGAGTTTAAGGTTTAGGGTTTAAGATTTAGGGTTTAGTGTTTATAGTTTAGGGTTTTGTGTTTAGGATTTAGGGTTGAAAGTTTAGAGTCTAGTATTTAGGGTTTGGGTTTAGAGTTTAGGGTTTAGGGTTTAGGGCATAGGGTTTAGGCTTTAGGTTTTAGGGTTTAGGGTTTAAGGTTGAGGTTTAGGGTTTAGGATTTAGGTTTAGGGTAAGCGTTAAGGGTTTAGGGTTTAAGGTTTATGATTTAAGGTTTAGGGTTAGGGTTAAGTGTTTAGAGTTTAAGGTTTAGGGTTTAGGGTTTAGGGTTTAGGGTTTAGGTTTAGGGTTTAGGATTTAGGGTTAGTGTTAAGGGTTTAGGGTTTAGAGTTTACGGTTTATGGTTTTGCGTTTAGGATTTAGGGTTTAGGGTTTAGAGTTTTGGGTTTAGGGTTACGATTTTTATGTTTAGTGTTTAGGGTTTAGGGTTTAGGGTTTGAGGTTTAGGGTTTAGAGTTTTGATTTAGAGTTTAGGGTTTAAGTTTAGGTTTAGTGTTAGGGTTTAGGGTTTAGTGTTTAGGGTTTATGGTTACAGTTTTGAATTTAAGATTTATGGTTTAGGGTTTAGGGTTTATGGTTTAGGGTTTAGGTTTTAGGGTTTAGGGTTTAGAGTTTTGAATTAGGCTTTAGAGTTTAGGGTTGAGGTTTAGGATTTAGGGTTTAGGGTATAGGAATTAGGTTTTGTGCATAGGGTTTAACGTTATGGTTTAGGGTTTATAATTTATGGTTTAGGGTTTTGCGTTTAGGATTTAGGGTTTATGGTTTGGTGTTTAGGGTTAGGGTGTAGGCTTTTGGGTTAGGGTTTAGGATTTAGGGTTTAGGATTTTGGTTTAGGAATTAGAGTTTTGATTTAGGGTTTAGGGTTTATGATTTAAGGTTTAGGGTTAACGGCTTAGGTTTAGGGTTTAGCATTTAGGTTTAGGGTTTAGCATTTAGGATTTAGAATTTAGAGTTTGGATTAATGGGTTTAGGGTCTAGGTTTAGGGATTAGGGTTTAAGGTTTAGGGTTTAGGGTTTAGGTTTTATGGCTTAGGATTTTGAGATATAGGTTTGGGTTTAGGGGTTAAGATTTAGTATTTACGGTTTAGGATTTAGAGTTTAGGGTTAAGTATTTAATGTATAGGGTTCAGGGTTTAGAGTTTAGGGTTTATGATTTTAGGTTTAGGGTTTAAGGTTTAGGGTTTAGGGTTAAAGGTTTTGCGTTTTGGGTTTTGACTTGTAGGTTTAGAGTTTAGTGTATAGGGTTTAAAGTTTATGTTTTAGGGTTTAGGGTTTCAAGTTATAATTTTAGGGTGTAAGATTTATGGGTTAAGATTTAGGGTTTAGGGTTTAGAGTTTAGGATTTAGGTTTAGGGTTTAGGGTTTAGAGTTTTGGTTTAGGGTTTTGAGTTTAGGATTTAGGGTTTAGAGTTTAGAGTTTAGAGTTTAGGAATTAGGCTTTAGGGTTTAGAGTTTAAGATTTAGGATTTATGGTTTAGGGTTTAGAATTTATGGTTAAGAGTTGAGGTTTTGCATTTAGGGTTTAGGGTTTGGGGTATAGGGTTTAGGGTATTGGGTTTAGGTTTTTGAGTTTAGGATTTAGGGTTTAGGGTTTGGGTTTAGAATTTAGGTTTATGTTTAGGGTTTAGGGTTTAGGGTTTAGGGTTTAGGGTATTGGGTTTAGGTTTTTGAGTTTATGATTTAGGGTTTAGGGTTTGGGTTTAGAATTTAGGTTTATGTTTAGGGTTTAGGGTTTAGGGTTTAGGGTATTGGGTTTAGGGTATTGGGTTTAGGTTTTTGAGTTTAGGATTTAGGGTTTAGGGTTTGGGTTTAGAATTTAGGTTTATGTTTAGGGTTTAGGGTTTAGGGTTTAGGGTTTAGGGTATTGGGTTTAGGTTTTTGAGTTTATGATTTAGGGTTTAGGGTTTGGGTTTAGAATTTAGGTTTATGTTTAGGGTTTAGGGTTTAGGGTTTAGGGTATTGGGTTTAGGGTATTGGGTTTAGGTTTTTGAGTTTAGGATTTAGGGTTTAGGGTTTGGGTTTAGAATTTAGGTTTATGTTTAGGGTTTAGGGTTTAGGGTTTAGGGTTTAGGGTATTGGGTTTAGGTTTTTGAGTTTATGATTTAGGGTTTAGGGTTTGGGTTTAGAATTTAGGTTTATGTTTAGGGTTTAGGGTTTAGGGTTTAGGGTATTGGGTTTAGGGTATTGGGTTTAGGTTTTTGAGTTTAGGATTTAGGGTTTAGGGTTTGGGTTTAGAATTTAGGTTTATGTTTAGGGTTTAGGGTTTAGGG
>JAJOOS010006773.1:0-11110 GCA_029582725.1 Solanum chiquidenum
AAGGTAGTAGAACATGAACGAGAAGTGAAACAAAATACTGACAAGAAAAATAAAACGAATGTTAGCTCATAAAATTACCGAGACCTATCTAGATTAAAAAAAATTTAAGTGACATCTTCCCAACTCTTTCTTGCACCTCCTCTTTCTTCTCCTTCTCTATAACTTAAGGAAACAAATATCACTTTGCCTACCAGGGGAGGAAGTTAAAAAGGGAAGAACCAAAGTAAACTCAACTCTAAACAATAAGAAACAAACAAGAAATCACTGAAGGGAAACTCATTCAATCACTGTGTACTACAAGCATCTAGGACTATCAGTTCACCAAGCATCCCAAAAACACCAGATGAATCATCAAAGGCAGCATTCACTTATAACCATTGCATCAATTGTTCAGAAAGGCAAATTTTGCATTAGTATGATAAAGCAAAACATCCATTTCTGGGTAAAAGCACTGTAAACTTTCTTTTTGACTGGTAAAAGAATAGTATTCTAAATGCCCACTCTACTAAACTATTCAAAGACACTGGTGATATCAAACAATCCATCACAACCACACAACACACATGACACAAGTAAGTGCACATTATAATGGGTACTTATTTATATTGGAGAAATTCAAAAGCATTATCTATCCTCAGTAAAATGCAATTGATTATCATATATGTACTAGCCTAGCTAATGTTTCCTTACAAAAAAATATCCCTTATCATGCATTTTCAATCCTCTATCTTTAGAGCATTTCGACAAATGGTCTATGAACTAAGCACAAATGTAGAGAGAATATGCAACTCTGCATTTTCCAAGTTAAGCTAAAAATATTCAAACATAGTCACTACGATTGACTCTTGAGGGGGGCTTACAACCAAGTCGCAATCTACTACCTTCATTAGTAGTTTAGCAAGACCCAAATAATATATAGATACACACACACTAAACAATAGACAATGGCAAATATCATCAGCATCGATATCAGTCTAGGTCAAGATAAATGGAAGATACTTCTGGAACTAGTTTTTGGTATTTGGTATGTTAACTTATTTCTATCTTAAGCTCCTTGTCTAGTCAAATACTTCCATATAACACAAAACAACCATGAATAAACCTTATTGTTCAAGTTTTTTTGGTTTGATCTATATTTTATATTACCCCTCTTAAGTATTTTCTGTGTTCTTCTTGAGCCACAGTATCATACATGCATTAAAACTTTAAAGAAGGCAAATAGTAGACAATGGTGTTAGGTCCCCCTCTTTCACAGAGATACCCCATGCAGTATCTTGAACAATATTAAAGATCTATCTATTCAAGAAACTGAGTTAATATGTTATCTTGGCGCAAAAAAACCTAGGGTTCAAAACCAAAAATCTTGAATTTGTCTGTAAAATCAAATCAATTAAAGCTCTGTCAAAAAAACCATGAATTATACCTTTATCATTTTCTTCACCATCTTATTAAGGCCGTGTCTACCATTGTAGAACTTGAATAAATAATGTATCCCATAAACCTAAAATCTTGAATGTTTGGCTCTAAAAACAAATAAATTAATTTTGTACCTGTTCTCCCATAGACGACGTATGGTTGTGAAGCTCCACAACATTAGACATGGCCTCTAAAGATGGTGAAGAAAAGGAACGAGGCAGTATACTAACTAATTTCACATCTTGAAACTGATGGGAGATTTGGGATTAACACACACCCAATGTTTATATAGGGTTCTATGCCGCCTTAACAAAAGAGAGGGAAAAACAATGGTATTTTAAGAAAGTATCAAATTAAGAAAAGTTTTAAATCACTAAACCCACATACATAGTTGTTTGTTAAAGAAGACATCTCATATCTGGCATTATATAAATTCAGATTTGGTTATCATCTACCGAAAAGTCTAGCTAATAGTATTGACCCTAGAACTGAAAGACCTTAAGCTAGTAGTTAGTCTTTCTCAAAATCTTTTTGGACTTTTTTATGGTTACTTTAAAAAAAATACAAACATTTCTATTGCTTCTGCCTCGGTTCTACTCGGTACAACATAGAACTATCTGCGGTCACCACTAGTCTGAGAGTCACTACGAGAACCACCTCGAGCTCCCTACTCTAGCACTCTGAGAAGTACCTCGTGTTGTTATAGTTGGTGTAAAACGAGTAGCATGTAATTCAGACTGGACCGTAGAAGAAGCATAGGGCAATCATTTGCCTTGTGCCCAAACTCCTCACAAACAAAATAACCACGGGGACTAGAATCGCGCTGAGAGTAACCAGAAAAGACTGCACACACTCTCTAACCTGAGGATCAACTATGTGTATCCTGACCGGTTTGACTGGGACTGGATCCACTAATACCATCTAAACTTTGAATGGTGTTCTGCACTGGTCTATCTTGTGAGCCCTAACTTGAATAATCTCTACCTCTGGATGAATGACCACTGAACTGACCCTGGCGACGAAAAATCTTGGTACTGATGCCCTGACTAGCATGTCGAATACCCTCAATCATCCTACATTGTCAATAATACTCTGGAACGTACCACCTGATAGCATAAAAAAAATTGTGGTCTCCTAAAGATAACTGGCGAGCCCATTTACAAACTTACGGATCCACTCAAACTCTATGGGAATACCCCACATGGCATAGCGGGACAGCTCATGCAAACGAGCCTCATACTCAGAAATTGATAAGGAGTCATGCTCCAATCTGTCAAACTCGTCTCTACACTGATCTCGAAGGTTGTAGGGCACAACCCTCTCAAGGAACACCTCAGTAGACTGCTCCCATCCCATAATAGGAGAACCAACGGGCTTTCAAGCAAGAACTGGTCTCCACCACTCCTTGGCCACTCCTGAAAACTGATAAGAAGTGTAACACACCCCACGAGCCTCTAGAATACCCCAGTTGAACAACATGTCCTGGCACTCAGTCAAGAAATCATAAGCCTTCTCTCCAACTGCACCATCAAACTTGAGAGGTGTCAATCTAACAAATCTCTCAAAACTCTTCTGCTCGGCAACAGACATAGCCGCACTAGAAGAAATATGTGGAGATGTGAATCTCATAGGTGCAATAGGAGGCACTGAAGAAGGACCAAGAGTCTGAAATCCCACACTGGGCCCCAGAACTAGATGTGTAGCACCAATTGTAATAGGATAACCTGAAGTACCCATAAGAACATCAGAAGAAGATATATTATCCAATCTAGCCAATAACCTGACTATCAACTCATGAAGCATCGGAGTACTGTCTGGAACCGAAGAAGGTTGGCTTGGTCCCCTTACCTCAGTCTGCTGCTCAATAACATCATTATGCTCATGTATGGGCTCAAGCGATGCCTCTCTAGCTCGTCCTCGAGCAGGTGTCGCCCCTCTCGCTCAGCCACGACCTCTAACTCCACCACGTCCCCTACCTCACCCACGAATCGAGGCTCTAGCAGTAGGTACGCCCTCGCCCTCTAAAGTATTAGCTCTAGTCTTTGGTAACTACATCGAGAGAATAGATTAGAGGTATACAACACTTGATATGAATAATTCGCATGAAAGGAATCAAAGGAAATAAATTTCTCCTACTAGATATCTTGTAGCCTCTCGAAGATTAGTACGGACGTCTACGTACTGATCCACAAGACTTTACTAGACATCTCTGCTCTTTAACTTATTAAATTGTAAATCTAGCGCTTTGATACCAATTTGTCACGACATAAAAACTGAGGTCATGATGACACATAAAATTCCAAAATGGTGTGTAAGCCAAAAGAATCACACATACGAGACTCTCGAAGGGAAGTCAGACCACAGACGATAGAAAAACAACAAGGAATATCCTAAAAATAGGTAGCATAAGTATAAAGAGAATCTAATACATTTCTAGAATCTGAACTACATCTCAAGTTTGCAAAAAATAAGTTCAAGACTTTAAATGATAGATGGAGACTAATTATGTTCCGGAAAGAAGGATCTCACCACAACTCTGAAAGAGAGAACTCTGTTGGATCCAATCAACTACAGCGAGGCTCACCCTGACTAAGATTTGCATCAAAAGGATAACAGAAGTAGGAGTGAGTACAATCCACATGTACTTAGTAGGTTGGACCAACTGAGTATACATAACTAAACAAACTTGAGAAATAAACTATGAACGCTTTCACTTGTACGCAGAAAAGTCTCATTCCGACATCGGTGCTGTCAATTTATATAGAACGATGCGAATAAAGTAAAAACATAAGAGTACATATAATAATTAAATCAACACATAAACAAGTCACTACAACACAAGAAGATTGGCCAATGCGATGCAGTGAGATGATAATATGATGCGGTGGTACTAAGGCCATCGCACAACCTGTCATATACACCTTGCCGAGCCTCTAACTTCTAGACAAGGACCCATGGAGGACTCGCAGTCTATATAACAATCTCAATATTTCAATGTCTCGTCAACTTACCACCTCAGCATGGTCAAAGATATAAGTAAGTTGTCACATTTTCTTTCTAAAAAAAATGTATTGTCCACATTCTCATATTTTCATGAACCATGATATGCTGCATGAGGATGAATACTTCACAATACATATAACACAAGGACATAATCAACTCATCAAGAATTTCAAATAGAATCAAGTTTCAAAACTCAACAGGTCATGAAGCATGTTCTCAAATGATAGGGATAGTGAAGGAAACCATTTAAAACCAACATTTTACCACTTAGAAAACATTTTTGTTAATTTTTAATGTGGTTCGAAAGTCAACTCAAACCCCTACTCGGGCATCTCCACGTCAAATATAAAGATAAGTCGCATAGCCCCTCTCTCAGGCAATTACTCAAATATCATAAAATTTCCATAACAATTACATATATCACACAAGCCTCCACACAGGCTAAGTAATACAAATAGGCAGCATACAAGATTAAAACAGGAAGATCAACACTTACCAGCCTCTAAAACATGTACTACAACTCATTTCACAGTTGACTTCCTAAGAATAGGTTAATTACTTGTCTCAGTCTAAAAGAGGGATAGTCAAACCTATCTCAAGACCGAAACTTCACCCGAAAACCTCTATCGAAGAAAATTCTCAACCATACGCTAACTGAAACGATCCTCAACTATCAAGAGTGGAAATAGTTCATCAAAAAGAGTCCAATGATATCCATATTGATAGGATATGAAATCAGAGGTAAAATAGTCCAAAAATCACTTCAAAAATCGAAAGGGTAACATTAGATTTTTCGTTGAAAATTAAGTTCTACAAGTCAAGAGGAGTTTGTGGTTGAAAACCCTATTAAAAACAAGCAACAATCGAGCTCCAAATCAAGAAATTACTCATTTTTCAATAAACCCCATTATCCACATTTGAAATCTTGATTTTTAAGTATTTTGAAAGATGAAATTCGAAGAAAACGATATAAAATCGATAAGGAACTGATCCACACAAGTTTTCTCAAGAAAATGCTTCCAAAGTCTCTCTCCCAAGCTCCCAATATGAAAAGAATGGAGAAAAAATTGAAATGAAAGAAATGAGGGCTTATTTTAGCCATTAAATGACTGTTTGACCGCGTTGACCTCGGTCAACATCAGCAAAATTAATTCCCTAACTTATTAAAGTCTCTGAACGGATCCTCAGGATTTATTCGGAACTCGATAAAAATAAACTAAATATGCTACCCCACTAAATTCAATATTTCGGACTCAATGAAATCGTCAGATTTCTAAAAAAAGATCATTTTGACAGAAATACCCTCTCGAACCTCTCTTTAAGCCTAAAGCTCAACTTCTCGCCTAAACACCCAACTCTCAACCTAATACCTCGGAAACCTTACGAACCACTATACTAGCTCAAACTCGACGTTTCGAACGCGATGGAACTGACGAAATTTCCATCTGACGCTCAGAACTCAAAATGTTAACCGAAGTCAATCCTATCAAGAATTCTCAACTCAAGAGGGGTCAAATCACCAAAATCACACCCGATCGCATTGGAGACCACACCAATCATTCCCGAAACACAAACTAAGCATGAAAATGGTACAAAAAAGGGCAGAAAGGCGATTTCACACTTAAAAGAAAAATCACAAGAAATAGGACATTACACCTTCTTAGTCGTGATTCGGTCTCTACCATGACGTCAATATCTCTGACTTGAAAGAGCAGAGTTAAGGATTTCAAAAAAGTCAATTAAAAATATATTAAAATATTAAATTGTCATAAATAAAGTCATTATATATGTCAGGTGAACGAAGATTTTATGGACAAATGTATCTAAAAGCATTTCTAGACAAGCATTTGATCTAATCAACGTCTAGGTATGCTTCACTAATCATTGGATAATAGGTCATGTAGAAAATTCACATTCTCAATAGTTCAAATATAAAACTCAATTAAATAGAATAATTTAAATGTATTTTTGACTCTTAACTCGTACTTTTACAGTAGGTTCTATACTTTCTAAAAGTAGTTTTGCCTTCCAAAAATTTATTCATATTTATATATAGTATAATAATAAAACATTTCTTTGAGATTAATTTAAATGAAGTAATATAATAAATAAGTAAGGGCAAATAGCCTTTTTTTTGTCCTTGAAGTATTACCTTATTCTTATTTTAGTCCAAATATTATTTAACTAAGCCTATTAAACCTTTAATTAATATAAATGTGTGATTTGATTTTCAATACTATCATAGGTTAAAAACTTAACAAAATCACATATCAAAAAATAAATGTACAAAAAGTAAAATAAAAAATGAATGAAAATAGATGAGATCTTAATCAACCTCTACGTAATTATTACGATGACTAATTTTTTGAGGCTTAAATCCATAAAGGCGTCGATCACCATAAATCTATTTCTCTTCTTTTCTTTAATAATCTAATGCTACTTCGCATTTATTTTGCTTAGCTTTAAAAAAAAAATCACTTGAGAATATTTGTACAATGTCATCATCTTGTTTCTTCCTAAAATATATCTATGTTAAATATGTGAACATGTTGGCCTACTAAAAATTTCCTATGTTTTCTTGTTTTTTAGTTATTTAAAAATCTCCTATGCTTGCTTGTCTTTTTTTAGTTATTTTATTTTAATTCGGTTAAGTTTTTAACATCCGTTAGTATTAAGGATCAAAATCACACAATATATTAATTAAAGGTCTAATGAGGCTAGTTAAATAACATGAGGCCTAAAATTAGGATAAGATAATAATTCTAAATTATTTGGGATTGAAGCGTTATTGGTGTAAAATTTGATTTATGTAATATATATATATATATATATATATATATACACACTAGATTAGTGTTGCCCGTGCTATGCACAGGACCAATAACAATTTGAGTTTTAATATAATGTTGAATGAGTCTCGTGCATCTGCATGTGATTAAGACTCTCAAAGAACAATAAATAATTTAGAAATTAGAATAAACATGAAATATCACATGCATTCATCATTTTCTGAGTCAAGGATATAGCGAAAACAACCTTTCATCATTTTCTGAGTCAAGGGTATAGCGAAAACAACCTTTTTATACCTTTTTCAGAAAGAAGTAAAGTTTACATAGAGATCTAGGTAGGGTGAGGGGTTCATCCGAACCCTCCTCCAATGAAAAATTATATTATGTATACATAATCAAAATTATATTATGTTCCTTATATCTAGAATGTAGTTCCTTAATTATATCTAGTCTAGAACGTAGATATGTTTAGAGAGTTGGTATTACTCTTCAAATCACTATTGCGACAATATCGCATGTTCCTTCGTAGGACACTTTTGAAAAAATTTATGCATAATTTATATCAAAATCAACAAATAAAAAACACTTTTAGAAAATTATACATCATCACAATTACCAAATACACTTCACGATAATCATGAAAAATCAATATTACCAAATACACTTCACGGTAATCATGATAAATCAACCTTGTTTTACTGTCCTCAATCTTAATGTATTAACTCACAGAGAAAACCTCATGATAATATTAGCGTCCTGTAGATTTACCATGCTGCAATTAAAAAATAGAACAAAATAGATAAAAATAGTGCAATTTTTAAAGTACTTAATCCAAAGTATAAATACGACGTACCATTATATCAAAAATCACTCATATGTAGCAAAATGGGAATTACATAAAGTCTAGGAGTCACAAATAACAGGTAAGATTAGTGGCTATGTTAATGTAGTCCAGGAATGATTAAAGCTAAAATTACTCAACCATGAATGTAAAACTTCCTCAAGCTTAGTCATTGCACGCATTAGAATACTTGTAGAAAATAAGGAAAGTTTTGTTTTGACAAGTTGAATTGATTATATTCTTCCACACCATATGTGGTCTATATTATTGATAATATAGTTGTTTAGACTTGTATACAACTTGAAAATGACGAAATAAAATAACATACAACATAAAGAATAAACAATAATGAAAACACAAAGGAAGAAAATGAGTGATGAAAATTTAGCATAGAATCAAGAAAGCAAATGGACTCACAATTGATAAGGTGATTTCACTAAGATTAACCACAAGATATATTATGGCGCTTGATTGAACACGATATTTGTATCCTTTTCTGCATATAATTGACTAAAAAATAGTAGTCGTTTTTATCCCACTTAATATTCTTCTTATATTGCTTGGATCCATATATTTCACACACAATATATGTTGCTGGAAACTCTCTCTGTGTACAATGTGTTACACCTTCACATATTTTCACAATATTTCTGACATTAATTCAATATGTAAATTCATTAGTGTTATATGCACACAAAAACAATAAATCAGAAAATATAATAGAGATAGGCAAGAGATATGCAACAACAAGCACACACAAGACACCTCGACTCAATGACTTTATATATATATATACTTCAAATGAGCAAATTAAACTTATAAAAGCTCGCACCACAATAATCTTCATAAATATTGATTGTTGACCCCTCTCTTCGAACACATGATTAAAAAGTTTAATCTCAATTACAATTTTTTTTTTATATTAGTAAAAAGAGAGTGGTACTGTAGTAACTAATGTTTATTTTTCATTCTTCATTGTATTGTAACATAAATTATAAACATCACTTATTCAAAAAAAAAATATTACTATAATGAATTGATTTCAGAAAGTGCAAGATCTTTAACATAGCTGCAACTCTCTGCCTAATGAAGAGAGATTTCGAAAGAAGAATAATGACAATAGGGAAAAGCTTTGATGAACTACACATCATTGACAATCACTTTTTTCATAATTTTTTCTTCCATTTTTGAGCATGGACCCTATTCTCTAAGTAACTTTTTTTTTATAGATTTTGTTGTTGTGCAATAACAATGCTAGAAGCTAAGTTTAATTCGTTTATGAAAAATCTTGTAGCACAATAAAAGAAGGAAATAAAAGAATCTTATTCATTCTAAGACAATCAAATGTCATGATATCTAACCATCTAACAAAGCATCCTTTAATCATATCTTGAGAAACACGATGACAGAACTCATCGTGAATGCAATAAATTGACATAAAAGGTCCTTATTTAAAAAATCATTAATCGACGGGTCCTTATTTACATGTTTTTTTCGTTGAGAATGCCTTATATTTACATAATTATAGAAAAACTTATAGTGCAACAAATATTCATAGCAACCACAACAAGAAATATATATATATATATATATATATATATGATGTAAAATGGCTCTAGAAACGGATAATCAAATTTTGTCTAAAAAAATTAGAAAATAATTTTTTCACATGTATAATAGCATCAAAACATGATATCAAACTTCTAAATTTTGATTGTGAATATTCTGAAACAAATGCTTTAAGCTAAATATGTAAAAATAATATAAATCATAGGAGTAATAATTAACAACTCAAAAGACATAAAAAAAATATTGATTAAAAAAATTATTTTAATTTCAAAATTTTAATGATGCCATTTAAATTGAGACAATGACAAAAACAAAAGGAGCACAAAATAAGGAGTCATAGAAAAGTCATTGTTTGCATAAAGAAAATTCACAGATGTGCTCATTTATCGGAGAATTCAACTCCTCGTCAACACCCTTTTTGATAAACATGAATATTTTTTTTGTAGTGAAGATATAAAAGAGACATTGGGCTTTTTAGAAAAGTATTAAAATTGTATTATAAATATATTTTAAGTGTATGATAAATGTATTATTCATAAATAAAATTTATATCATATGCGTTTATAAACTATTCTCTCTGACATGTATTAAAATTGTATTATAAATGTATTATAAGTGTCCAGTGAAAAAGAATATGTTATTGCTATCAATGATAAATATTTTCTTAATAGAGGATACATATGCAAGTTTTTCTTTATAATATGTGGATAATATTTATATTTGAATATAATGCTATTTTAAAAGTGAGTTAACAAACAAACTATAAGTTATTTTTTACATTTGAAATATAACGTAAAATTAGTTTTGAATTTTTAAATAAAATCAATTACTCCCTCTGTCTCAATTTATGTGACACATTTTACTTTCTGAGAGTCAAACATTTAAGTTTGATCGAGAATTTGCGCATGACATCTTCAAATTTTTTAAATGAAATTTATATATTTATAAACTACATAAAAAGTACTATAAGTTACAATAATCGATAATCGGAAAACTTTAAAAATGTATGAAAAATTTATGATCAAAGATAGACTTATTTAAATTTTAAAATTAAAAATGAACCATATAAATTGGACCGGAGGAAATAATAAATTTTACCGAAAAAAAGTTATACAGAGAGAAGTTCTATATTAGAATTGTTTTGCTAAAGCTTAAAAGTGAAGGGAAAGAGTTGGGTGGGACCCATAATAAGTATCACTCGTAAGCACAATAGATGAGGTAACAAAAGGTTAATTATGTCAGAGAATTCCAAAAAAGTCATAAAAGTTGCAACAAGCTGAACATTAGAAGCTACTCCCTTTGTCCCAATTTATATGACTTACTTTCCTTTTTAGTCAGTCCCAAAAAGAATGACACATTTCTATTTTAAGTAACAATTTGCCTATAAAATGTCTTTTTTACACTTAATGAAATGATTTACAACCACACAAATTTCTATCATTCATTTTGGACCACAAGTTTTAAAAGTCTTTCCATTTTTCTTAAAGTTTGT